>OW388305.1:18478110-18789418 GCA_936450465.1 Gibbula magus | reverse complement strand
CAATGGGGATTCTAAATTGTAAATTTGGTGACCCTGTGACCCCAAATAAGGGCCTCACAGGCCATTACCTAAAATCCTGTTTTCATCTTTTTCTCCGGAACAAAAACACCTAGAAGGCTGTAATATTGTATGCAAACTCTTTAGCCAATGGGGATTCTAACTTGTAAATTTGGTGACCCTGAGACCCCAAATATGGGCCACAGCCTAAAAAACCTGTCAAAATTGAATTTTGAACTGATATTTTATGTGCACTTCTTTCACTTTTTATTGGTTTCTTAATAAAATACCTGAGGGAGAGTCATCTCATCTTTTAGATATGTGAGTCCTAACTTGGGTTTGAGAAATGCAGAATTGAGAAAAAAAATAACTTTGCAGTTAATCTTATTTAGTAGGAATGTGAAATATATGTCGAAGATCAAGTCTCCATTATAGACATGTTTGTCAAATTGATGTAATCAATGTGAAATGAGAACTATTGAATAGCCTATGAACTGAATTTTGTGACAAAGCACAAATAGGAATAAATTGAAGAGGAGTTAGGAATTCTTTTATTTTACATGAGATATGTGAACTGCATAATTTTTTATGACTGCATGGTGATGAAATGATAAGATAAGATTGTTTTCATCTTCTTCTCCAGAGCGAAAAAACAAGAAGGATGTAATATTGCGTGCAGAGTCTTTGCCAATTGAGATTCTAAATTGTAGGTTTGGTGACCCTATGGTCCCAAATAAGGGCCTCACAGGCTATGACCTAAAATCCTGTTTTCATCTTTTTCTCCAGAACAAAAAGACCTAGAGGGCTGTAATATTGGGTGTAAACTCTTAAGTCAATGATGATTCTAACTTGTAAATTTTGGTGACTCTGTGACCCCAAATATGGGCCACAGCCTAAAACCCTGTGAAAATGAATTTTGAACTGATATTTTATGACACTTCAATCACTTTATTTGAAATGTATGTTGACTTGAAATAACAATCTACATTGTGGACATGTTTATCAAATTGATGTAATCAATGTGAAATGAGAACTGTTGAATAGCCTATGAAATGAAAATTGTCACAAGTCATAAAGGACTAAATTAGCCAATGGGGATTCTAACTTGTAAATTTGGTGACCCTGTGACCGGGCCACAGCCTGAAAAACCTTTGAAAATGAATTTTGAACTGATATTTTATGACACTTCAATCACTTTATTTGAAATGTATGTCGACTAGAGATAACAATCTACATTGTGGACATGGTTTGTCAAATTGATGTAATCAATGTGAAATGAGAACTATTGAATAGCCTATGAACTGAAAATTGTGACAAGCCACAAAGGACTAAATTGAAGAGGAGTTAAGAATTCTTTTATTTTACATGAGATATGTGAACTGCATATGACTGGTTATGAAATGATAAGATAAGATTATTTTCATCTTTTTCTCCAGAACGAAAAGACCTAGAAGGTTGTCATGTTGTGTAAAGAGTCTTTAGCCAATGGAGATTCTAAATTGTAGATTTGGTGACCCAGTGGCCCCAAATAAGGACCTCACAGGCCATTACCTAAAATCCTGTTTTCATCCAGAACAAACTAGAAGGAATATTGCGTTCAGAATGTTTAGATGTTTGAATGACAAGGCTTAGAACCGATAAAATTGTGCAGAGATTGTTTAGCCAAGGTGATTCTAAATTGTACCATGTACCATGAGATTCATCACATTGCCTGTTCTCTTTAAGCCTTATACAGTTAGATCAGTGCTGCCAGTGTTTAGTGCAAGCAAGAGTCTATTACATAATTTGGCGGTAAAACACAAAAAACACAGCTGGCTTGTAACCAGAGCGAAGGGGTCAGAATATTGCATAATCTCATGTGTGTTGACCTTGCTGAGTGCTCTCTCTCAATTTCAAGACTAAGATTTGTCAGGGTTAGGGATTGTGCATTATATTGAGACAACATATTTCTGTCTTCATCATCAAACAAATAAACTCTGATGAGCTACAGAGCCCATGGCTCTATTTTTATTTTTTGTTGGAAAAAATAATGATACGGGAGGAGTGCATTTTATTTTTCCATCAAAATATAGCCTGAAAGTGGTAGAAGTATACAAAATGGAAGCACATCCGTTCCTGCAGACCAATATATTTTTGCCACAAATGGGATTTGGGGTTTGCCAAAAGTGATGCGGCAAATTATTAATTTATTTTTCCAATGACAATAAAAAGTTGTCACGCGCACATATAAAAGTGATGTGCCGACACCCGAGAAACATTTTTTTATGTAGCCTTATATGTCTGGTTCACAGAATCATGTTACATATGATACAAAATTTGACACAAATTTTGTCAAACAATCTTTGCACAAAAACTTGTGGAAATATATATAAACCTCATTCTTTCTTCAGTAATAGATACATTTAGAATGTTTTATAAATTTATATTAGACAGGTTTTGTACAACAATTTCTATACAATCTGTTTATAAACGCAAAAGTTGGATAGTAATTTGGAAACCACTTGAGGTTTGTCATGGTGAAGATGATATTTCTTATTTTCTTATGTACCATGAATTAATTACTAATAAGTGATTTAGGATTTATTATATAAAATATAAAGCTCCATAATCATTATTCAGTATACATTTTCTATTTGGGTGGAATACAGTAGACTCTGTCTGCTTGTTCATCTAGAGTTGTAGAACAATCTTTACAACAGAACATTATTTTGGCTCTGGTTTCCTTTGAACTTAGCAAGATCAATTCTACAAGTGTTTCTAATCATGACTTGTGTAGCTGTTGGTGATCAACTAGCTTTATAACCAGATAGCATCTGACATAAAACATCCATGACTATGTAATGCTTTTATGGTACGGTCAATACCTTTTACTAAAACTGGGTCTCTGTGAAATTAACGTAATGAAACTGTCTGGTAGGGATTTTGAGTGAAATATACATGATAATATTGTACAGATCCTGAGTAAAAGATATATGATATATTGCCTAAAAAATTTCAAAACTTATTTTTCCTCTTCGATATGAAGAAATCCCTTTACAACAAATAGCAAAATATGTCCATCTTAAAGAAAAACGGAATTTTAAGTCAGATACAAAATTATTTCCCTTCATGGATAAATAAGTAAATGGAAATTTTGTAGAAATAAATAGAGATTATTAACCAAGTGTGTTTCCGTATCATTAATATCATATTTTTGGAATAAAAATTGTATTATGCGAGCCTTTGGCGAGCATAATACATTATTTTTTATTCCAAATATATGATATTAATGATACGGAAACACACGAGGTTAATAATCTCTTTATCATATATGTCATTATTAAAATAAGCGTGTTTTCGTAGTAAAAGTGGAAAGAGAATTGACCTAGTTTTAGCGGAGTAATATCACAGACGGTACATCAAAGTGATGGTCACAACATCGGCTGTGAAGTGCCTAAAATAGTTCTTAATTAAAACAATTTAAAAACACATGTGCGCGATTCATTAAAATATCAACAGTTGGTCCCTGGTTTCTTGTTCATGGAGATATTTTCAATCAGTTCATAAGCATCTATCTAAAGCACTCATATATAAATTTGGTCACGCTGCTAGAACAAGGGAAGTAACTCTATTTTCAACGTTTTGGAAGCTGCGTTGCCGGGTTGATTCGGATTGCATAACAGTATCTTTCGCACTTAAACGGTAATTATTTGTGAGGTGGGGTTGTTTCCTTTGTTTATGACAATAAGTACCTATTAATGTACCTAATACCGTATGATCAGCCCTCAAGAACTGCCAAAATGCTAGTGCGATCGACGAGGCGCGTCGGTAGGTGACACACTCAGTGACTGACACATCAAGATTCATTTTGTACACAGGACACTCAAGCTACTTGCTGATGATGTTGGTTAGCGCAATGACGTTTTTTAAATAATTTTACATCTACAATCTACAATTATCTTGACTTTGTTAACACTATAAATGCACATAGTGTATCATATCACATGATATCGTGTTTTCGTATATCCATTCTTTCAATCGGAAATACTCGGGTAAACTCCCGGTTACGCTTTTCAATAATACGTAAACAGTTTTAGGATTCGCATGAAAAGAGTGGAATTCTGTGAAAGTAGTTCTTTTATTTGACCTTTGACCTGTTTTGCATATTTATCAGATTTGGATACCAAATTTATCAGATTGCTTTATTGCATCGATAACACCCTCCATTATATGATAAACACTTTTATCAGAGTGGTGAAAGCATCAGAAATACCTGTAGAACATACAATCACCTGTTACCTGCCGACTGTCTGTCTACCTGGTGAGAAACGGAGATGTACATGCATTCTGTATGTAACCAATACTCACACATTTGTACGTCTGACATTTAACTTCTTGTGTGATCTCCTTCCACTGTTTGTATTCACACCATGAAGTCGTCCTTAACATTTCTACCTCGCTAATTTAGCATGTCTGTGGGCAGATTTTGTGTAAAAGAGGAAACTGCTGGAGCTTAAATGCACTTTACTTATTGTTTTGTATTTGTCAATATCTTTGGAATGCTCGATATCTGTCAGAAATATGTCTGATTTTTTAAAATTCTCAATAGATGTTTATTCTAATAAATTCCTGAAAACTTTGAGCATTATGTGGTAGGGAGACACTTTATCTATAACAACACCTTGCTTTGTATCTTCTATTTTCTCAATAAATAGTCAGATCTTGTTCATCCAGATGATTTGATAACAACTGAAAATTGTCTGGATACGTGTCATACGGTTATCTGAATCAGAAAGTTTTAAAGGTAATTCAACAACCATATACTGTTATATATATACCCATAAGTATACTAAGATCTAATTCTAATATGTAACCAATACTCACACATTTGTACGTCTGACATTTAACTTCTTGTATGATCTCCTTCCTCTGTTTGTATTCACACCATGAAGTCGTCCTTAACATTTCTACCTGCCTAATTTAGCGAGTATATCTGCAGGCAACAGCTAGATTTGAAGAAGAAATTGCTAGAGCACGATTTCACCGTTTCTCATATTTCATTTCTTGTTTTCAACAGATGTCTGTATTTGAACAATACTGCTGTCAGAATACCTTGTTTATTAGATGTTATATCTTATATAATTATTTCTCGTCAAAACTTTAAGAATCTCAAGATATATGCCATGTATCTGGACTGTTGTTTTTATCTGTTTCATTGCACCAGAAGTTAACATCAATACATTCCTATAGAAGTGGAAGGATCGATCTCTGTCAGCAATGTGCAATCAGAAGTATTTATCTCTCGAAACTCTCTCTGGTTGGATGCAAAAGTGATTTTTTTTTAACCTTTCTCAATTATAAGAGAAGAAACTCCAACTCCAACAGTTGTTTTAAATTGTCAAAATTTCATGAAACTCTGTTTGTTAGGAATCTTCATTTACATATCCCATTATCTTGAAATAAAGAATAAGTTTGAGATATCACTTCTGTAAATTGCTACATTAAATTTAGACACTATATTCAATTAGTGTGTTTTAATGGTTTGAAAACAATTTGAATTACCATTTTAAACACTTGACTACATTATCATGAATATTCTGTATATAAGGAGTTGAGCTATCAAATCTTATCATTTTTCTAATTTTAATAAATGAAAAGAATATCACATGACATAATTTTAGGGTATGCAACTTTCATCTAAATCAGAGTTACCTACCTCGAATAAATCTGCATCATGGGTAAATGTAGACACACTCTGTATACTTTCAATGTTTTAGAGGTATGCAATTGCATTCTAAACATGAGTTATCTTCCTTAGCAACATTAAGTTGAAACTGCACTCTCTTGACCCATGCTCTGCATCAGTAAATACCTAAATGCAGACAAAATGTTTTAGTGGTATGCAATTCTTTTAAACATGAGTAATCTTCCTTTACAACCTTAACCTTAAAGGGACACTACATGTTTTCATGAAATTTTATTTAGATTTGATGCATGCAATAATATCATATGTCCTGATTTACGTCCAAATTATCTTACTGGACTTGCATCTGTATCCCCTAATGCCAAATATTTGACAATAACTTGTTTTTAATGAAACGAGCAGCGGCTTAAAACACGATGAGAAGCAGAATTCATGCGCCCCATTTACAAGTATACCAGTTGTATGTTCCATTGAACACTACCAACCAATATCTGTCTCTTTGTCTGCCACATATATGTTTTCAAAATTACTTTTGAACAATTGATGCATGATAGCCGTGAAACATTGTCAGGTTTTCGATCATAATAACAACTAAACATCAAAATAATGTAACTATACTAAACATATTGGCACTAGAAGGGTAATTTTCGACAACGGTCATTACTTCTCAATAAAATAACACCCTTGGTACTTTTGACCTATGTTACTACAATTCATACGGAGTGTCCCTTTATAGTGCAACTGCACCATCTTTTCACCCTCTGTATCAGCAAATGGCTAAATGTAGACATGTAATACATTTCTCATTTCCTATCATTCAAATCACCATGCAATATTCATTGCAAATGCCTTTGCACTGGAGAAACGAGTTGACAAGTAAATGAGTCGAAGATAGATAAAGGATTATCACAGAAAACATGCATTTTTCAAATCAAAGAATGCACTCAGTACACCTTCGTGGGGATTTGGCTAAAATGAGCTCATTATTATCACAGAAAACATGCAATCCTCAACTCAAAGAATGTACTCAATAAACTGGCAAAAGAATTACCTAAAACAGATGGTTAGAAATACATGCCATTTAGAAAGCGAACAAATGGCATATGTATTTCTAATGCTTTCAGCCCAGGGAGCTGTGTCGCTTTACATGTTTCAGCCCAGGGAGCTGTGTCGCTTTACATCTTTCAGACGGGTACTGAATGAAAAGATTTGTTAACATTACTAAATGGAAACTTTATTGATATTCAACTTCTTTATTACTTCGTATAGCTATATGTTTCAGTACGGATCCTCATACCATATTCAAGCATATTACTAATAAAGTGTTTGTACCATATATTCTCTGTTGCCAATTTATAGAAATTACAACTCATTAACCAAGGATATAAACCAGGATTGCCCTTTATCTTTTTCACAGAATATTAAGGTTGCAAAGTGAAGGGCTCAGATGTGCTGAAGCAAGATAACATCATATTTTAAGAAAAAAGTATTTTAGAGAACGAAAATATTTTGCCAGCATGACATTAAACCTATCACATATTGATACTATCAAACCAGTGAACCCCTCATCATTAGTACATCTACATTATTATATACATCTACATTATTATATACATCTACATTATATACATCTACATTATTATATACATCTACGTTATCATATACATCTACATTATTATATACATCTACGTTATCATATACATCTACATTATTATATACATCTACGTTATCATATACATCTACATTATTATATACATCTACGTTATCATATACATCTACATTATTATATACATCTACATTATATACATCTACATTATTATATACATCTACGTTATCATATACATCTACATTATTATATACATCTACGTTATCATATACATCTACATTATTATATACATCTACGTTATTATATACATCTACATTATTATATACATCTACGTTATTATATACATCTACATTATTATATACACCTATGTTATCATATACATCTACATTATTATATACATCTACGTTATCATATACATCTACATTATTATATACATCTACGTTATCATATACATCTACATTATTATATACATCTACATTATATACATCTACATTATTATATACATCTACGTTATTATATACATCTACATTATTATATACATCTACATTATCATATACATCTACATTATCATATACATCTACATTATTTTATACATCTACGTTATCATATACATCTACATTATTATATACATCTACATTATTATATACATCTACGTTATCATATACATCTACATTATCATATACATCTACATTATTTTATACATCTACGTTATCATATACATCTACATTATTATATACATCTACATTATTATATACATCTACGTTATCATATACATCTACATTATTATATACATCTACATTATTATATACATCTACATTATTATATACATCTACATTATTATATACATCTACATTATTATATACATCTACATTATTATATACATCTACATTATTATATACATCTACATTATTATATACATCTACGTTATCATATACATCTACATTATTATATACATCTACGTTATCATATACATCTACATTATTATATACATCTACATTATCATATACATCTACGTTATCATATACATCTACATTATTATATACATCTACATTATTATATACATCTACATTATCATATACATCTACGTTATCATATACATCTACATTATTATATACATCTACGTTATCATATACATCTACATTATTATATACATCTACGTTATCATATACATCTACATTATTATATACATCTACGTTATTATATACATCTACATTATTATATACATCTACGTTATTATATACATCTACATTATTATATACATCTACATTATCATATACATCTACATTATTATATACATCTACGTTATCATATACATCTACATTATTATATACATCTACGTTATCATATACATCTACATTATTATATACATCTACATTATATACATCTACATTATTATATACATCTACGTTATTATATACATCTACATTATTATATACATCTACATTATCATATACATCTACATTATTATATACATCTACGTTATCATATACATCTACATTATTATATACATCTACGTTATCATATACATCTACATTATTATATACATCTACATTATATACATCTACATTATTATATACATCTACGTTATTATATACATCTACATTATTATATACATCTACATTATCATATACATCTACATTATCATATACATCTACATTATCATATACATCTACATTATTTTATACATCTACGTTATTATTATATACATTATTATATACATCTACGTTATCATATACATCTACATTATTATATACATCTACGTTATCATATACATCTACATTATTATATACATCTACGTTATCATATACATCTACATTATTTTATACATCTACGTTATTATATACATCTACATTATATACATCTACATTATTATATACATCTACGTTATTATATACATCTACATTATTATATACATCTACATTATCATATACATCTACATTATCATATACATCTACATTATTTTATACATCTACATTATTATATACATCTACATTATATACATCTACATTATCATATACATCTACATTATCATATACATCTACATTATTATATACATCTACATTATTATATACATCTACGTTATCATATACATCTACGTTATTATATACATCTACATTATCATATACATCTACATTATTATATACATCTACATTATCATATACATCTACATTATTATATACATCTACATTATATACATCTACATTATTATATACATCTACGTTATTATATACATCTACATTATTATATACATCTACATTATCATATACATCTACATTATTATATACATCTACGTTATCATATACATCTACATTATTATATACATCTACGTTATCATATACATCTACATTATTATATACATCTACATTATATACATCTACATTATTATATACATCTACGTTATTATATACATCTACATTATTATATACATCTACATTATCATATACATCTACATTATCATATACATCTACATTATCATATACATCTACATTATTTTATACATCTACGTTATTATTATATACATTATTATATACATCTACGTTATCATATACATCTACATTATTATATACATCTACGTTATCATATACATCTACATTATTATATACATCTACGTTATCATATACATCTACATTATTTTATACATCTACGTTATTATATACATCTACATTATATACATCTACATTATTATATACATCTACGTTATTATATACATCTACATTATTATATACATCTACATTATCATATACATCTACATTATCATATACATCTACATTATTTTATACATCTACATTATTATATACATCTACATTATATACATCTACATTATCATATACATCTACATTATCATATACATCTACATTATTATATACATCTACATTATTATATACATCTACGTTATCATATACATCTACGTTATTATATACATCTACATTATCATATACATCTACATTATTATATACATCTACATTATCATATACATCTACATTATCATATACATCTACATTATTTTATACATCTACATTATTATATACATCTACATTATATACATCTACATTATCATATACATCTACATTATCATATACATCTACATTATTATATACATCTACGTTATCATATACATCTACATTATCATATACATCTACATTATCATATACATCTACATTATTTTATACATCTACATTATTATATACATCTACATTATATACATCTACATTATCATATACATCTACATTATCATATACATCTACATTATTTTATACATCTACATTATTATATACATCTACATTATATACATCTACATTATCATATACATTTACATTATCATATACATCTACATTATTATATACATCTACATTATTATATACATCTACATGATCATATACATCTACATTATTATATACATCTACATTATTATGTATCGTACACATTGCCCATAGCTCTTCAATTCATGACACAGATCCTATCAGTTCCACACACTCAATAAAACCATTCCATCCGTTCTTTAAAGCTCTCATGAAGAATTAATTGGTTGGAACTCTGATGTCTCCCTGTTTTTATCCTTCTGATGTAGATTGAGTTTGATTGATGCTTATTTCTTCCTTGATTGACAGGCAGGAGAGATTTCATGATGTGGCTGCTCTTGGTGCATGTGTGATGCAGAGCTCCTGTTCGGAGCTGGATTCTTTCAATGAAACGCCTGTACAAGTGTAATTCAATTACGATATCCAGAGAAAGCATTTGCTGTTGAGGGTGTGAAGTGTTTCCATTCTTGGACACGTTGAATTGGAAACTTGTTCATTTGATGAAATTATCAAAGACGGGTGATTTTATATAAAATATTTTTAGAAAGAAAGTTTTAAAAAATTGATTAACTTTCATTCAACAATCATTTTGATTATTAATGTTAGTCTGATGAAGGGGGTTTAACCCAGAAACTAGTAACTAAAAAATTCTGCTCCTTCTGCGGACAGCTCCATGTATTGATGATGGTTTTATCCTCCTCTTCATTAATTTAAATTGAAATCAATTTTATTTTATTTGGTCTGTACTGTCCTGCAGAAATAGTGTTAAACTGGTTCTGATTGGCTGAATCATGTCTAGCTAAATGGACACTGAGTATGTTATTGGGCGTCACACAACACTATCAATGGTGCTATTTTATTGAGAAGTAATGTCTTTTGCTGAAATTTACCATTAAGTTTATCTATAAATAATAATTTAAATCAGTTGACACTATAGAGGTTTAGAATCATGATTTTTTTTTACCAAAAGCTTGACAATGTACTGCAACTGGTAAGTGCCAATAAATCAAACATAATTTCAGAAACTTTTCTACAAATCTGAGTTGGTAGTGGTTAATAGCTTAAGTTTAATTTAAAATAAGTAATGTCATATATTTTGCACTTAGGGATGAATATGCAAGATGATCGAGTGAGATGATTTAAAACTTAATTCAGCACATATAGTATTTTGACATCTATCAAAGCCATGCAAATAAAATTTTATCGAAAAAATACTCAATGACACTTTGAATAATAAATTCACAATGCTCAAAGCAATTGATAGTTTTTCTACAAAACAGGTTTTTCAAATGAATTCTTCTTTTAAAACACAATTGAACAATCCACTTAAACACACAAAAACAACTTCTGAGACAATTGTTTGGGGACAATTGTTTGTAGACAAAACATTTCTTCACCATCAAACACTTGACAGTACAAGAACGATAATCATATTTCTTAGCGTACTAAAGAAGAGAAACATGACATTGCAAAACATGCAAAACATATACTTGACATAAGTAATCGACTGAAGACAAAAAGCTTAAAAACAAATGAAACTGAAAGTACAAAACACATAATTTTTCTAAATGTTTTTCCATAAAAAAAAAATGTCTTGTGTACAAGGTGTTCTAGAGATTTGTCTTCTACAGAAAACAGTAAATTACAAAACGTGGAAACAAAGATATCATTCCCATACATCTGCTAATGTTCAGCCAAGGACATGTTTCTTCCATTTACTCCTTCTGAGAATGGTTAGGTTAACACAACACTACTCACTTACTCTTGAAGATGAAAAACATTGTCTAAGAGGTCTGTGCTTATACAAGCTACATAGACCTATCATCAGGGAGTTCGAAGGCAGTTGCTCTGTGAAAGATTTATAAGTGAGAAAGGAAAGAGATATTTTCTCTAGCAAAACCTTTGATAATTGACTAGTTGTTGATGATTCTTTTGTTGACAACCTGTATAATGATCTAAAGAAGACTGCGTGTGTCCTAATAAATAATAATATTAACTCTTTATTGTTCGCAATACAGTGTACATAGGAAATTTGTTGTGTGTTAATAGCACCCGACAGCCACATTGTCCTTATAATTCTGAGGGTCAAGCAAAGCAGCAACAACTCCCATCTGTTAACGTATTTTGGTGTGACGCGACCCGGAATCGAACCCCAGTCTTCCAGTTGATGAGCGGACACTCTACCAACTGAGCTACATACAACGTTTCACATCTACAGAAGTTGAACCATATATATTTGCTTTTGGTTTAATACACCATGCATCAAGTGTATTTTTGGTTTGTACTGAATACCACATTTTATGCTGTCAATTCAATAAAATTTGATTATATTTTTTGCATTCATATTTTTTCTTTCATAAAAAAAAGGTGTTTTGTTGCAAATTTAGCTTTCTCCTTCTGAACATTCCACCGGATAAGGAGTAGGCACTTGCTATCCACAAAATCTTAATTTACTTATGTATTCCACACTAAATCTGTGTATGGAATAAGCTTGAAAAGAAAGCAGCCCAAAAGGGTTATATATTTGAAGTTAAATGAAAAAATTAAAGAAAAACTAGAAAAAGGTTACCAGCATGGACCAAAAGTTGCCACATGCCGTTCAGAGACTTAATAAAACATATCAATTGTCAAATTACAAAATCTCTTACACTCTCAATATGACATGTGTCACGAAAGGTGTATGTGACGTGTACATATATACAAATGTATAAACATATATACATAAATATGTACAAATGTACAAATACATATACATACATATATACAAATGTTCAAATACATATACATACATATATGGAAACGTACAAATAGATATGCATACATTTATAAAAATGTACAAATACATATACATACATATATACAAATGTACAAATACATACATATTATACAAATGTACAAATACATAAACATACATTTATACAAATGTACAAATAATATGTCACTGCTTATCTGTCAATATATGAGCTATGAATATCAATATGAGCCTCAATGAAATACTATCCCTAGTAAAATCATTCTGTATACTCTGTCTTTATATTCCAAGAACGATATTGACAAGGGCAACCCACGAGATCTCTTTAACACAAGGAGCATTAGAAGTGGCACGTGTTTGAATAAACTAAGCCGTAAGCACACGTGCTTGAATAAACCAATTCCTAAGCACACGTCCATCTATCTACGAAATCTCTAAAGGAACTGAAATACATCTGAATTCACACGTCGTCAATTTCAGATATAGACAGCCTGATGTTAAGTCAATACTGTAAGTTTGTCTGGGGCAGTATCCTCACTGTGCTCTCCTGTCGGTGTCGATATCAATCAATCGTGAAATGCAAACAATCCAGAAACAACCCGATACATGAAAACGCCAATAATGATTCAGAATGTATTGTGTTTGAGTGAGGCCTAAATGTATGGAGTGTGGAACTCAGATACATAAAATATTTCGAGTGCTTGAATGTAATGCCAAATTCAACCCAATCTACTGGAAATGCAAACTGATGTTGAAAGGTAACAATACACAGATTTCTATAGGGGTCAGTGCTCGAATCTGGAGAGGGTTTCCAGAATATATTATTCTGGAGAGGGATATAAACAGACTCATACAACTCAATCAACTCATACAAATGGCATTAGTTTGTAAGCCAAGGATGAAAAGAGATATTCTGTGTTATTCATAACTTTTGTTTGTTTTAATATGTGCCGAATAAAATATATGCTTATGTCAGCTTAGATGATTTCACTGAACATTCCAGTCACGGTGCATTGTCTGGCTTTTTGATCAGAAATAACTACTTTCACTTTTATATAGTCACTGTACTGAGTTGATTTTCGTAATTTTCGGCAACAGTCAGTCCTTTTATAACGTTTGACATGTGTTTTCTAACAGAAAGAATTGCTTTCACCTTTATATCGTCACTATACTGAATTGATTAGCATTAAAACAGTAGTTCTGGGCAACTATTACTCTTACAGCATTTACTAAGTTTCATAGAATAATTATGGGACTCAAACACAATGAATGTCCCTTAAAGTTGATTATTACAGATGCAAATTAACGTTGGAAATTAACATTAATGTATTATCATTGATAGCCGCTATGGTTCAATATATCATTTACAGTACTGACAAATTATACTGTAGTTGAATTTGATAAATATGGAAGAGTATTCAACTTGAATACAAAATGAAGGTGTACGTGGTTGGAACAATTTAATTAGCAGAATATGTATGAAATTAGATGAACTATAGATACAAAAATGTTGAAGAATAACAAGACATGTTTCAAATTCCCCTGCCATATTGTTTTTCATCAAAAGTCGCAACCTTCTCTTAAATGTCCTATAATCTTATTTCTCATTGAAATAATTGCGTGCTTCTCATTATGCTTCTCCATAATGGTATTGAAACCATCAAGCCCACACCAAATTTGGTTATCCTATCTCAAATAGTTTCTGAGAAAAGCTGTCTCCTTTGGAGATACCATGAACAGAGTGAAAAAAAATGCAACAAGGGCAATAACTCTGGAAAAAATAATTGTGCACTTCTCATCATCAAACTTCATCAAGGAATTTATACAATCAAGTCACACACCAAATTTGGTTATCATATCTTAAACCGTTTCTGAGAAAAGCTCCCCTAAGGAGATACCATGAACAGAGAAAAAAAAAACGCAACAAAATTAAGGGCAATAAATGAAAACATGATTGTGCACTTCTCATTTTCAAACTCCATCAAGGTATTTAAACCATCAAGCCACAAACCAAATTATGTTATCCTATCGTGAATGGTTTCTGAGCACTGTCCCTTTTATCTCAGACGGACAAACACTCGGACAGATGGACAGAAACACGAAGGGATGGAGCTCAAACCTATATCCCCCTTTCACATCATGGGATAATAAACCATCCAAAGTATCCTGGTGGCGTCAGTGCCCGAATATGGAGAATGACCTCAAGCACTGTTCTAGAGTGGGATCTTAAAATGTTGGGGAAAAAAATCTCAGATACCGGTACAAACTCTATTAGTCTGTACTCTGTAAGCAGAATTTAAACTGATGTAATACTTTAAAATGTTTTCACTATTAGACATATTTCATTAAAGAAAATCATGTTTCGAGATGATATGTTTTAACATTGCTGAATTAATTAGTGACAAACCACTCTCAGTGGCAAATTTACAGGTACCAAAACTCATTAAAAGTTGGAATATTCCAGGATTAACAGCTTCCCAAAGATAGTATTAGAAAATTCTGGGATCTCCAGGCAATGGGTTAATGATTGACTATCCTCTAATTCACTGGTAATAAATAGAAGATATTCGACATTTCTAATAGTATACCATGTATATCTGATCGAGTGAAGTAGAATTGTTTACTTGCGAGTGGCACAGCCATGATTGTAAATATGATATTTCTACTTCAGGAGACGAGACCTTGGTATTCAACGAGAAATGTCAAATGATCTATTTATTAGTTTTAACAAATTATACCAATGCATGAAATAAGATATGTCTGACAGCCTGAAACCTGGTTGGTTTTTCTACTGCTGGTAAGTTTGTGAACTTTTTCTTTAATTGTACCATTTAAACTATCTGACTTCTTAGTCTTATTTCATACACTTATGGTGTATAGTTCGTAAATGACGTTAATTTGATAAATGGAGCAACATGGAATAAATGGAATAACATGTTGTTTCACTGAGTGAAAATACAGATTTTATTCTACCTCATAACAACGTATTTCACAACTAAAAATATAATAATCAAAGAATATTACTCATAATTTGAAAGCACATTCCATTGTACCAGATCTTCTTAAAGGAGGAATTATGGAGCCTGATATGACAGCAGTAATCAGTATTGCATTAAACGTTGTGTTCGTTAAATAAAGAGAGCATTTTCAGACAATTTCACATTTGTATTACAAGAGTAATATGTTGATGCCAATACGGAACCTCAGCAGGATAGACGGTTCAATGTCAGAATATCAATAAGCAAATAGGACTTTTAGGCATTATGGTAGAATAGAAAACCTGGTTCTCAGCTCAACAGTGATCTTATTTACTAGACAGGTGCATTATGATAAAGACAGAAATATAGATCATTTAGTCGATACGAGATATGTGATGCTGGCAGCATAAGCTGCCGATACCAGTACCGTGGTGAGATAATTTGGAGTTTAACGGAGCTTTCCTTCTTGGCTGTTTCCTGAATAATAACAATGAAATATATACAGCCTAATACCACATGCAATTTATAATGGCAACTAGTCCCTCGAATTCTGAGAAAGCCTTTACAAATATAACCACCAGCTTTGTAACAACCTTCTACACTCAACTGCAATAGAAACGTTCCCATACAAAACACAAGATAATTCAATCCAGGAGTGATAAACATGACTGAAACAGAGATACATCATGTCTCCAGAAACCAAATGAACTAAATTTGAAATTCAAAAACATTATCTATTCATATTTCTGAGAAAGAGAAGATTTTAGAATCATTGTTTTCAGATCTCCTTAATTCAACAAGATAGGAGAGTCAAAAATGGATATTTTGGGCATGTTTTAATATGTCCAAGAAGGTTATAAATGTTGACATAATTTTTTATTAAGATACTTTTCTACATTTTATGACAATTTTAAGTTAGATGCAGTCTTTCTGGCATAAAAACATTTTGAAAGAGATTTGTATTTGAAAAGATAAAGATAAATACAAATCTTTTACTCTGATGTAAGAAATTGTGGATATCTCTCTACAAATCATGTCCCTATAAAAAGCAAAATCACTCTCTCCGCCAGCAGTTTTTAAATATTTACGCTGTTGATTAGTTCTGAAACCTTTTATTGAAACCTTTATATAAGATTAAATAATGAGTTTATTACATTTAAGTTCATTTTGGTTTCGAAATATGCAGTTTGGATGTTTCAAAATTATTTTAAAGTACATGTACAAAAAGAATATAATCGCTGAGACAGATTGTAGAAACATGTCATATTTACCACAACAACTTTACCAGTAATTTCAATGCAACCAGAATCTATCTTATGTTCTGCATAATTTCTTAATTTCACATGCATTTAAGATGTTTGGACAACTTAATTTTAACAACAAAGAAAATGTTTATTGTCTTTTAAGAAATGAATGAAAGAAATTAATTTTGTTTTAATGTAACAAACTTTTAAAGTTAAAGACAAGGCTTCGATTCAAACTCGCCTTCCAGCCCAAGGGTAGATATGTAACTTTACAGCTTAGCTAGGAAATCCAGGGATCACTCAATCATAAGCTTTTGGATTATGTTATCAATTTTATTCAATCTCATTATCACCAAATGCTACTTGCAATATAGAGGCATTTAGACAGCTTCTGCTTGAATAATGGTATACAAAATAGGTAAATATTTCATTTCGAATCGATTAAGCAATTGCTTGATCCGCTTTCCGTATCTGTTTTATCCAATAAGTGGCTTATCTTTTTGTTTGATCTTTCAGAATGATAAGGAGGTCAGCTAGTCTACTCAACGACCAGCATGGTCATGTGGGCTTGGGGCTGGGACAACTCTGGGATCCACTTAAAGGGAAAGTTCTATCACCAATCTATCGGCAACATCCGCCATCTTCATTTTTTTGGCATTACGTGAAATGAAAACAGGCTATAGTTAACTGAATTTTACATTTTTGTTTACTAATAAAACATATACACTGATAGATTATTCTCATTGTAACAAATAATGTATCATAATGCTAATAAACACTACGAAGTTAGGCTGTAGCGAAGTTTTCCCCACTCGCGGTGCCAATGAATGGCTACAGTTTTCATTTCAAGTTGTGAAATGTAAAGCCATCAAAATATTAACTTTACTAATATCTTTCAATTTGACAGTGTCTTCTCAAGTTTGTTTTCACAAAAAATACCCCAATAGAACCCTCCTTTTAAAGGTGCATCCATTGTGTTTCATATTGTATTTGGCTTTAATACGTTCCTCCACACATATGTGCTGTTTACGGTACAAATAAATTCACTCAGCTTGCATATTCATCCTCAATTGCCAAATATATCACAATTGCTAGTTTTCAATTAAAATCAAGTAAACATCATTATTCATGTGTAGAAACCGAAATTGCACGTCCTATTTACATGCACAGTAGTAATATGACCTATGAAACATTATAAAAACAAATTTGTCGCCATGCATTGTCTGGTTTTAGTCAGAAATCACTACTTTCACCTTCATACTGAGTCGACCATCATCAAAATGATAGTTTTTGGTAACAGGCGGTACTTCTCACCATTTATACCGTTTGGAATATGTGACCCCCAACAACACAATGGATGTACCTTTAAGGATGCTGGGGTGGACCAACTAGTGTTTGGGAAGCGGGTCAAAACACATGAACCACAGAAACTAGAGTGATCTTGGCCACATACATTCATTCACAGGCTGACATGCTTCTACCACTAGGTGGTCCTCATCAAATCCCAATGCTCTGATGAAGATCATACAATAGAGACTTAGCCCTTAATTATTTTATTCAGCAACTGCGCTCATTTGAGGGAGGCACTCTTCATAGACAGAGTGCTTTGAAACATACTGCTTAGGGTTCCATTTTAATGAGAATTATTGGTAGTAATTGTACAAATGTGATCTAAAATAATAGGGGGAAATTGAGCTGCATTTTGATTTGTGACAGAAATGGAAAATGAGATATTCAGCTGTTGGAGGAAAATGAAGTTAATTATAAGTTTGGGGTAAATTGAACCAAAAAGGTTACAGGATTGACTAAATGAAAATAAAACAACATGACTGAAATAGAATTCTACGATTACAATTTTTGCTATAAAATATTCAATTAATACTTTATGAGTTTTATATGTTTAAAGGACATTTCTAGAATGTATAAAAAGAAACTCCTCAATAAGTAGGACATTTTAGACTGGTATAATATCTTATAATTTAAGCAATGCATATTAATGTTACTAAATAAGGCATGGAATCATAATCGTATATAAGCATATATACAGACATTAATGTATAGAATTAATAAATAATTACACTAATAATAAGAAATTGGATATTTCATGATTGGGGATTAATTACGGATAGCATATGCAGCTTTTGATATCAATATGTTTCCCTGAAAAATATATTTGATAAATTGGCATGACAAATTGCAAGACATTCTCATAAAGGAAACTTAATTGGAGGTTATTAACGATCAATGCTCATTAGGGTTGTCATTAATTCACTCTTTTCAGCCTTGAACAGCAGGCGTTGAAGAGTTAAAAATGTAAAAGGGAAAATATAATCTTAATATGTCCCACTAATATCCCACTAGAACAAGCCAGTAGGAATCCTAAAAGGATATCACACTAGAACAAGCCAGTAGGATGCTAACAGGATATCACACTAGAACATGTCAGTAGGATGCTAACAGGAAATCCCACTAGAACAAGACAGTAGGAATGCTAAAAGGATATCACACTAGAACAAGCCAGTAGGATGCTAACAGGATATCACACTAGAACATGTCAGTAGGATGCTAACAGGATATCACACTAGAACATGTCAGTAGGATGCTAACAGGATATCACACTAGAACAAGCCAGTAGGAATGCTAAAAGGATAACCCACTAGAACAAGCCAGTAGGATGCTAACAGGAAATCCCACTAGAACAAGCCAGTAGGAATGCTAAAAGGATATCCCACTAGAACAAGACCGTAGGGATGCTAAAAGGATAACCCACTAGAACAAGACCGTAGGGATGCTAAAAGGATATCCCACTAGAACAAGCCAGTAGGAATGCTAAAAGGATATCCCACTAGAACAAGCCAGTAGGAATGCTAAAAGGATAACCCACTAGAACAAGCCAGTAGGATGCTAACAGGAAATCCCACTAGAACAAGCCAGTAGGAATGCTAAAAGGATATCCCACTAGAACAAGACCGTAGGGATGCTAAAAGGATAACCCACTAGAACAAGACCGTAGGGATGCTAAAAGGATAACCCACTAGAACAAGACCGTAGGAATGCTAACAGGATAACCCACTAGAACAAGACCGTAGGGATGCTAAAAGGATAACCCACTAGAACAAGACAGTAGGGATGCTAAAAGGATATCCCACTAGAACAAGCCAGTAGGATGCTAACAGGATATCCCACTAGAACAAGACAGTAGGGATGCTAAAAGGATATCCCACTAGAACAAGCCAGTAGGATGCTAACAGGAAATCCCACTAGAACAAGCCAGTAGGAATGCTAAAGGATATCCCACTAGAACAAGACCGTAGGGATGCTAAAAGGATAACCCACTAGAACAAGACCGTAGGGATGCTAAAAGGATAACCCACTAGAACAAGACCGTAGGAATGCTAACAGGATAACCCACTAGAACAAGACCGTAGGGATGCTAAAAGGATAACCCACTAGAACAAGACAGTAGGGATGCTAAAAGGATATCCCACTAGAACAAGCCAGTAGGATGCTAACAGGATATCCCACTAGAACAAGACAGTAGGGATGCTAAAAGGATAACCCACTAGAACAAGACAGTAGGGATGCTAAAAGGATGACCCACTAGAACAAGCCAGTAGGAATGCTAAAAGGATAACCCACTAGAACAAGCCAGTAGGAATGCTTTTGATTCCACCCTGCCTATGAAAATCAATTCCTCCCGGATTCTGTGATTCCATGGATGCAGAATAAATCATGGAAACAGACTTCTGATGCAGAAAAATGTCTGGTCTGCAGAAAACACAATTTTGTGAATTGTTATGCAAAACATTGGTTATAAACAGTGTGTGAAATATACCTGATCATGAAACAATGTTTTAGCCAGAAAGTATGAATTTGTCAATTTTCATGTTAAAATTAAACAAAAACCTCTACAACAAAAATTAGCAGCCCAGAACAAAATTAACCAGGTAGCTGGCTTATTTCAAATACTGTTATGTACAGTACCTTTTTACATGACTGAAGATGCTGCATTAATTATAATAATATATATTCATGCCTTATATTCAGTGCAAGCTGACTGAAGAAATTGTACTCTTGGAGTCCCATCTAAGAGCGTCCACACTTCCTGTATTCATTTATGTATACAGCTGGGTGGACTGAGTGCAGAGTGCTTTGCCCAAGGGCACAACACAGTATGAGACCCAGGGTGCCGTTCCACAAACTGATCTTAGCCCTTCGATCAATTGTAAGCCCATCCCTTAACATTGACTAAGATTGATCTTGGGCTAAGATTGGTTTGTGGAAGCTACCCTGGTCACAAAGTTTTGGTGTCTCAACAAGGATTCGAACAACATCTGATAAAGATGTTATTCTAAAAATTTCAGCTTGCTTTGCCAAGTGGTCTCAGAGAAGAAGTCGTTTAAAGGTTTTTGGAAAACTGCCTACCATACCCATATTTGAGGTGGGGTCACAACTAACTGTACGAACAAAGATCCTGCAAGGTATATCTCAACAAAATTTCAGCTTTGAGGGTGGTGCAGTTCTGGAGGAGAAGTCGAAAATGTGAACAAATTTACGGACGCCGGTAAATGGATGCCGGATGCCAGCCATGGCCTTTCAGGTCTGATGAGCTCAAAATTATGTTCAGAATTTAAAAAATAAGCATAATACTGAAATTTTCTCAGATCTTCGTCAGAATCCATGAGAGACTGGTAAATTGCATGAGACATTTATTACATCAATTAAGGTAATAGCCTTGCCAGACCCTGTAACAAACGTTTTAACCAGTGAAATTGGATATATAAATTTGACTGAAGATTTGTATGCAGAGCTGTTAACTTGGAACAAGATTAGAAGACCTGGGTCAAAATCCTGAAAAAACTCTCTTGACAAATGTCAAACCCTGCTAGGGAATAAAATTCTGATCCTGTGATCCCTGACTCGATGTTGGTTCCATGTTGGGAACTAATCACGAATTAACTGTGACATAACATGCCCGATCATTGCCTGAACGTCACTTCCATCTATTCTTACAAACTGTACAGGAAAAAAATTCTGACATTACATGATCTTCATAATTGTGTTGTCGATTCCATGACTTTCTTGCAAATCTGCAGGGGAATCAAATTTTAACTTTTCATGGTTTTCTTATTGATCAGAAATACATGCCATTGATGTTGTTAATTTCATATCTTTCTTGCATAACTGCACAGGAATCAAAGTTTTCCATTACATGATCTTCATATTGATGTTGTTAATTTCTTATCTTTCTTGCATAACTGCACCAAAATCTTATTTTTACTTCACATGATATTTAATTTGTATTGATGAAGTCAATTCCATCTCTGCTTACAAATCTGACAAAAATCAAATTTGTACTTCATGATCTGCGTATTGATGTATACGACTCAATATCTTTCTTGCAAACTGCACAGAAATCAACTTTTTACTTTACACGAACCTTGCATTGAATTGATTTTATATCTTTCTTACAAACTGCACATGTATTCACATTACAACATCCGCCAATTTAATTAAATTCCAATATTCCGCATTCCTCCCAAAAGAATAACAAAATGGCATGTTAGAAGAAAATCTTCCTGTTTGAGGTGACAGAATTCATAAATGCAACACAGCTTCTCTGCTGTTTGCAAGTTTTATCCAAAAACTTGATTAAAAAGTCAGAAAATGAATATGCCAATTTGAAAGAATATGGTCTTGAATTTTGATTTAAATCTTTTTGTGAAAATTAAACTATTCCCTACTTTGTAAAAAAAATCAAATTGTGATTAAGAATAACAACTTACTGAACTGATTTTTGTTGTTGCAAAAGTGTACTGTTTTTGTAGTATATTTCATAACAAAATTGCTACAGCAAACTACAAAGAGAAAATGTTGGAGCCCCAGGATTAATTGTCTTTCAGGACAATCAAACTTCCTATTAATTTCAATTAAATGATGATTATGGAAATAAGTTGACTATAAGGCCTATATGTTATTCCAAGCATCACTTGCAATTAGAGAATCTGTCAACTAAAATCTGAAATGAGACAGTATGAATGAGGTATGAGTTGTAATTAGAATCTTCCAGTAATATTATTCATGAAGCTTAGCTCAATCTCTCTCCAGTATTCTAGCAAGCAAGTGTAGTTGATTCCTTGATTTGACACTCTGAACCATTAAAGGAACAGTGTGCAATCCGGGTAGCGCCAATTTTTCAGGGGAGGTAACTCATTCATTATGTAAAGTGTGAGCTCTATAACTCATCAGAATTTGAATGATATATTACCTAAAAATGAAGACAAAAAAATAATTTTCTCAAGTAATAAACAGGTAAATGTTTTTTGCCAAATGCAATATCTGATTGAGGGTCAGGACCAAATGATCAAACTTTGATCCCCTGGGTATAAGTTACATCACCATAAAATTTCAGCTTTTGGGGTGCTGCCATTCTGAAGAAGAAGCCAAAAATGTCAACATTTTTCATAAGCCCCACGGCGCCAAACAGCCTAAACCATTAGCCAAGATCGAAATAATAAAATGTGTTCACAATCAAATGGCCGCCATGCAATTTTTGCTTTATACGCAACACAATACAAATGACATAACTATCATTATAAATAGGAAATTTGAAAAAATAAAATTTCCAAAAAATGTGTTACTGCCCCTTTAAGATGCATCCGTGATTTAACCTTGATTGAATTTAAATATCAGAGATTTTCTTTTCAAGGTTATCACCTTCTCTTTAGGGACTAAATATGAAAACCATATTCAACATCTTTAACTCATATCACAATGTTATCAATGATAAAGAAAATGCTGACATTTCTGAAGAATTTTGAAGAGGTCAAAGGCCATAGAACTTTTTATATGTTATGGCTGCGCTCAAACCTGGACCTTTATTTTACATTTAATTTGGCATCAACAGGGTGGAGCTGTACATGCAACAAAACTTCCCTCCTTTGTAATCAATGTCTATTCCAACATAACTCAAATTCAACTCCCTCTCCTATTTCCAATATTACATTAGAATGTCTATGTCGCAACAAACCTGACGTATATCCTCTCAGAGGATTTGTTTTAAATTGAAAACTGCAACAAATCACTCATGTTTCAAGAAGCAGAGATAATTCACTTCTTGCTACAAGGTGACTGTTTCACAGAGCTTTACTAAGTCGCTTAGGTTCTCAGCCGCAAAAATTATATTTTTGCTAAGGCGAAAAATTATCATTTAGTTGGTTCTTTTTTTTTTTAGACCTCTCCCCAAAAACATTTTGCCCAAATTTCCTCCACATTAAAAATATTGCAAGATTATTTTTCCCGCAGACACAAATATTCAGAGGATAAATAAATGTTGGGCTTTATCTAAAATGATGCGGCAAAATCTTTATTTGTTTAAAATGACAATAAAAAGCTGTCACACACACAAATAAAAGTGATGTGCCAATGGCTGAAAAACATTTCCTTGTTTAGTCTTTAGTCTAAGTGCAAAATTATGATTTGCTTCTTCAATTGTGTGCCTGTGTTTCTTACCTGCATAATTTTCATTTACACTTCAGCAAAGTTTGCCTAAAGACAATTTGCTCCAACAATCTGTAAATCAAGCTTTGCCTTACCTTAAATGAGTTTCCAACAGAAATACAGGGCATTATATTGTCAAATTGTCAAAGAAATATTACCTTAACCCTTAACTTGCGAATCCCGGAATTATCCGGGCGGGCTATAAGCGATTCCGAGGTACCTCAATACGGATCCCAGATCGCTTACTTAGAAGAATTCACGGCTGTCTAAGTACTTTTCTATCCCCCATACCGGGTCCCAAGTCGATTGTTTCCGCAACTCGCTGCATGAGAATGGCTGTATTTATGCCTCGCAGCCCGCAATGAGAATAAAGCTTTGTTCAGTGTCTGGTCAGAACGTCCAGCAAAATTCACACCAATTTGCGTGTGCATTGTTGACCCGTAACGCATCGATAATTAGCTTTACAAAAGGCCAATTATGTCGGGCTTAGCCCCCGAAGCATTAATTCGCTTGAGGCTATTTTCACCCACGTGTTTGTATTGCGTCGGGTTTGCCTCGCCCGAGACTGCTATCTGCCTAGCATCTCGCGAGACGGGGAAAAAAATCGCTAACTCGCCTTACTCCCGCACTTCATATCATGTGAGCGAATTGTTTGTTTTCCAAAAAAATACGGCAAAATAAAGGGGAAACAATGGACTACATTCCCATATAAAATTAGCAAATGTCAAAAAAATAATAAAGACACAGCAAGCGCCGTGGAAAAGGGCACGTTTACACCGACAATCCCTTTAACAATCGGCGATTTTCACAACTTGTTACACATTTATCACGGCTAAAATACTGAATGCATTTTCATGATTTTTATATCACAATGAACCAAAAAGAATAATCTTTTATTCTATATAAAATGTGCATAATTATTTCACAGAAATAAAGATACAATTTTACCTTTCTGAGAGGCATGTGAAACTGTAACGAACAGTGTTTTTTACGTCCCAGAAGTGATGTCAACCTTGGACTGACATTTTGTTTGGCCTCCGTTTACACGAGTTCCGCGATATGAGTGCTGGGGTTTTCCTCCGGAGTTTGTTGACAGTCAGTGTTGATCCACGATGTAGCTTCCGTTCGCGCATGCGTCAGGCATGTGGAAGTGGAACATTCGAAGCACTTCGGCTGTTTCCGTAAGGGACTGTCACGTTTTCATGTGGAACTAATTTATCTTACACAACGGAAGTTGTGAGACGTCACGTTAGGCTATAAAAACCCAGGTTAGAAAGTAGACTCTCACACGTGCGAGGGGCCCACATGAAGAATGTCGTTACTCCACTATTATTTGTACTCAGGTAATTGGTTAAGTTTCTGTCAGTCACATCATAGTATTTTACCAATAGTTTAGTATAATATGTAATATAAATATGTTTCTTCGTAGGAAATAGTTTTACTTTGAATAACATGTGATAAGGTTTGGCCTTTGTAACTTTTGACCTGAAGTCGTGAGTCTTCAGCCCACGTGTGATTTCGAGTCGGCCATCTTGTCTATTTACGGACCATAGATATTTGCATAAGCCTGTATTAACTGACTTCTTGTGTGAATCTCTTTTGGCTCATGTCTTCCCCACTTCTTTAAGCGCGTGTTATGTAAACACATTTCGGAAGTGTATTGAATATGTTTGAGTAACTATTCAGAGCCTGTACTTATTGACCTCTTGTGTGAATCTCTTTTGGGTCATGTCTTCCCGACTTCTTTATGCGCGTGTTATGTAAACACATTTCGGAAGTGTATTGAATATGTTTGAGTAACTATTCAGAGCCTGTACTTATTGACCTCTTGTGTGAATCTCTTTTGGGTCATGTCTTCCCGACTTCTTTATGCGCGTGTTATGTAAACACATTTCGGAAGTGTATTGAATATGTTTGAGTAACTATTCAGAGCCTGTATTAATTGACCTCTTGTGTGAATCTCTTTTGGGTCATGTCTTCCCGACTTCTTTATGCGCGTGTTATGTAAACATATTTCGGAAGTGTATTGAATATGTTTGAGTAACTATTCAGAGCCTGTATTAATTGACCTCTTGTGTGAATCTCTTTTGGGTCATGTCTTCCCCACTTCTTTATGCGCGTGTTATGTAAACACATTTCGGAAGTGTATTGAATATGTTTGAGTAACTATTTAGAGCCTGTATGTATTGACACCCTGTGTGGATATCTGATTGCTCACATCTTCCCTACTTCTGTATCCGCGTGTTATGTAAACACATTTCAGAATTGTATTGAACATGTACTGAATAAGTCTATATAGAGACTGAAACTCTGATATATATATTGCATGTACTGAGTAAGTCCATATAAAGACTGAAACCCTGATATATATATTGCATGTGCTGAATAAGTCTGTATAAAGACTGAGACCCGGTTTATATAAACTGCATGTACTGAATAAATATGTAGAGCAGATATCTTGTGTTTTCTCTCTCTTGCATGTGAAGATTTGTTCTGAGGTTGTGGCTACAGGTTTCACACACACAAGTTAGGGGTTAACCTTTATGTGAGATCAGGAACTTACATTCCTGGGGCGGGTAAGAAATAAGTCTCACAAAACCAAACGGCACACAAACTAATCAACATATTTTCATCAGTTATGGTTCGAGGTTAGCTTTTATTTGAAAGGTAAAACAACATAGCCATATTAGGGTTGACATGTGCTTATTTGTCAACTGGTTCGAGATTATGATTTCTTGGAAAAGTGCGATGAACGACCGTTCGCAATGCCGCATACATGTTGTAAGTATTTACGATTTTATTGGTGGAAATAAAGACAAACTTTACATAGCTATAGAATTATAACCAAAGGTCGCATTCTAATAATTTTTATATCATTGTGAAGCTAGACATCTTGTCTTCAATTCCGTATATAAATGGAATTTTTTTCGTTTCGTATTTATGATGTTACAAGGCCCGAATTAAAGACAATCTTTCGAAAGTAATAGAATAAAAACGAAAAAACATAGAAAATTCATTCAAAGTTTCGGGTGTGAATTAGCCATTTGTGTACGGGTGTCGCTACTTGAATTTGTATTGAACGCCCGTATATAGTCCTTATTCGCCATGTAGATGCGGTATATTTTGTAAAAACGGTACCGGAATCGCCGCCTGGAAATTCCGCCAGCAGAGCTAGTTAGTGCCAAAGCCCAAACTACTGCTGCGAGCTGCGAGCCTGTAAATTCCGCCACAGGGGCTAAAAATGGTAAAATATATATACGCAACGTAAGGGTTAAATGTGACTTTTTTGGGTATTTACACAACCATGATGTATCTTCATGTGTTTTAAATTTAAATCTTATTTCAAAACTCAAATTTTAATTTTATTTTCTTCCTTGATATTAAATTTATGATGAATATTTTATATAGAATGCTACTTCAAGGACTTGAGTAACATTGAAAATTGAAATAGATCAACTCTTTTGATACCAGAGATGTAGCTCAGTAATGGTAGAGTGTCCGCTCATCACCCTGAAGAATGGGGTTCGATTTCCAAAAGATAACGCTTGAACTGGCGCTGCATTGTGGCTGCCGGTTGCGAAATGCACAAAACGAATTTCCCATGTACAATGTATTGAGAACAAAAAAGAATTCTTATTATACAAGCAGTATCTGGATTTCTCTTCGCATTCATATATTTGTAGTGACACATAGACCGCTGGATACCGATTGGACGCTGGACGGACGCTGTAAGCCAGGCCATGCCATAAGCACATTGACATTATAGGCCTGATGAGCTAATAATAATTTACTTTTATTGTATGTTTAAATCCATAATTCATATTTTATTATTATCGGACTGCTGTTTTATGAATAATTATTTCAGGAAATTTCAATTGTTGAAAAAGAGTTACATGAAAATGGCATGTCTGTGACAGTTGATTTCAAGTTCTTCTTTTCTTTAATCTCTAATTTGAATTCCAAACGGAAAATTTAATTTTGTAATTGTTTTTTACTGTATATTCTGTCTGTCCAGTTATGTCACATAATGAGGGACTGAACAGTGGGATGTATATATAAACTGTACATGTAAATTAAGCATTTTCAACATGCATAGAAATGGTAATCAGAATCACTTTGAATTTAAATAAAGTACCAGTATATATGTTTCCACAACTTATTAGATGTTTAACAAGTATGATATATGTAAACTCACGAACAAAAAAAACGGCACCATACAAAATACAAGATATTTCAATCAACGAGTGATAAAAACAAATGGAACAGGGTTACATCATGTCTTCACACGCCAACTAAACTAAATTTGAATTTTTGAAATTGAATTTTGAGAAAAAGTTGTTTCAGAGTCTCAAAATCGCAAAAAAGCGATTTTTGACTTTTATGACGTCCTACAGTAATGATGCATCAACAAATTTAATTTCAAGAAGGTAATTTATGTCTATGACATTTTTAATTAATTAAATTTCTATGTTTTTAATTTCTTAAAACTTAAATGCCAATATTGTGGACAAAAACATCTTGTAAAGCAATTTCTACACCCCAAGTGTATTTGAACAGACATACACATAAAAGTATCACACTGTGATGTAGTATATTGTGAATACTTCTTTACAAAACATGACTTATCAAAATTGACTTGTTCCGACTGCATTTTTTGTTTTGTACTCTTTTGAAAATGAGGCGACATTTTATTTGTTCTTCAGTTTATATGACTTTCCAAAATCATACATCATGTGCATAAACAAATATGTGTGGAAGTATGTTTACTTAGAATTGCAAGGTAAATGCAAACAAAGGATTGTAAAGCAACTTCTGTCAGATGAATATTGATTATGAATATAATATTCATAAATTCCACCTGACTGAATACATTTCATATAGCTTCTATTTGCATGTTAAATTATGAGTGAGGAATATTTCATCAAATTGTGAGTAATAACACTTTCAATATTCAACATATTAATCACACTGGTAGTCGAGCTAAAACGTTCACTATTGGGATCGATACGAGAGGAGGGGCGATGTTGGTCTTCATTGTTGAATTAGAAAAAGAGGTGCTAATTAATTAATTAATTAATTAATTAATTAACAAGACTTATTTTTCATTTTACTTTACATTCATAAAATTGATTTAATATCTAAATCAATAAAATTGACAAATTTTAACTTTCAGACTGGCTTGTCTCATTCATGGGGTATTTCTCTTCTTCTTATCTCAAGTTTTCTTTATGCATTTTATCATTTTACCAATTCCATTATCACCAAGAAATCAACACTTCGTCCGCTATGTTTGCGGAAAATTGTACAAACATTTGTCCAAACACTGTAAAAACAGAAATACTGTCTGATATTCAGTAAATGTAGACATGAAATTGACTTAAGGATTCCTGATTGACAGTCAAAACACTTGCTGAGCAATATATGCATTGGATATATGAGTATCTGCAACCCTTCCTTCACTTGCAGACTAACAGACTTTGAATCTAGTAGGGATGGCACCGAAAACTGATTTCAGATACACTGTATTGAACGTTTAACATTTCATAGGGATATAGTTCATCTGGAATAGATTTTGTGAAAACAAAATTGAAAGGAACTCTTTCATTTGTGCGTTCTTGCTGTAATTCCCTACGTAAAACATATATTGAACATATTGAAACATAATGAACATAATGACACATGTTGAATAAATTGAAACATATCAAAACATATTGAAATATATACATATTGAAATGTTTTGAAATATATACATATTGAAACATATTGAAGAGATTGAAAAATATCAAAACATATTGAAATCTATACATATATATTGAAGCGTTTTGAAAGATACTGAAATATATTGGAATCTATTTATAAATATTGAAAGATAGTGAAGAATATGCAAGAATAATTAAGAATACTGAAACATATTGATACATATTGAAACATATTGAAACGAACATATGGAAATACACGTTGCTAATAAGATCAATGATATTTTCATGAACAAATATAATTTTTTTTAACTGAATTTCAACTCAATCACCGGTATCAACTGATGTTTCTAAAAAGCAAATTTACACTTCAATTTCTTTCAACTATCAATGAAACCAAAACTTCAATCAGATAATGATAGCGATTTATATATTGAGAAAAAAACACAAAATAATTCAGCATTGGCTGTTTGATTGATGAGGAACAAAAGATCCTTTTATCCGACAAATCCTAAGGATTTTGCAAAGGGATCACTGACCGCGAGCTTTGACAGATGGATGTGTCCGATTGGTTCTGTTCTAAATAAGCCCTCTGATTATGCAAGAAAAAACATTATCCCCTTTCAATTGTCTTTCAACCCAACTACCAAGCAGACCTACTTTGACATTTGCTGTTTTTATGTCCGACAAGGATTTTTGATTTAGAGATGCAGTAAAGTTGATTTCTCTTCCAACAATCTCCACAATTAGTTGTGATTACTGTCATTGAGACATTTATAAGATAAATAGTTGCTTTTGTAAAATTTTCGGGATTCATTGTTATTCAACACCCGCAAATTTAGTTTAAAAACGACGGCACAATCAAGGATACGCCAAAGTATTGTTACAATTATTTGTACAAAGAGCCTTTAGATTATTAAGGGTGTCTGTAGCCGATTGTGATACACTACCGGGTATAAGAAACGCCTACCACACATCTTGTCAGATTTCGTAACATCTATAAAGACCAAGTCAGCAATATTAAAGCATTATGAAATTGCACCATTTCAGGACAACATTTCTGAGTGTCAGATGTTACAAAAGAATGGCGATTATTTAAATGAGACAAGGCTATAACTGTTCAGTATTCCATCATTGTGTAATCAGAGATGTGACATTTAAATTGGAACAGATTTACCTTCAAATTGAGAAACAATACACTCAACCGCAAAAGAAACGTCACCATACAAAACACAAGATAATTCAATCCACAAGTAATAAACACGACTGAAACAGAGAGACATCATGTCTCCAAAAGACAACTGTACTTAATTTGAAATTTCAAAACATTATCTGTTCAAACACACGTTTTAAAAATCGTCGTTTTCGAATCATCTTAACTAGACGAGATTGGAGAGTCAAAAATGGCTTTTTGGCTTTTTATCACTTCCTACAGCAAAGACCCATCAACAAATTTTAAGTCCAAGAAGGTTATTTATACCGACTACATCATTTACTCATTTAAATTCTACATTTTATGAATTTTTAAGTTAAATGACAAACGTTCTGGCCAAAAAACATTTTGAAAAAGTGTTTTCACCAACCCAAGTGTACATGAACAGATATAAAACAACTGTATTGTATTCTGATATATTAAATTGAGGGTACCTCTTCAGAAATCATGTCCCTATAAAATGCATTAAAATTCGACTTTCTTCGGCTGCAGTATTTCGAATTCTAGACTTTTGAAAATGTGGTGACGTTTCTTTTGCGGTTGAGTGTACCGGTCTCTTCGAAGTGATGATGACGCTGCAGATGTACGTGGTGTGAAAGCAAATCAATCAGAAGAAGTTTTCCTTAGGCCTGGTTTTCTTGAAGTTATTGACTCGAGTCACACTTTTTTTCACAATTTCAATGGACTGTCATATAAATTATTGTTTTTTAGCATTGGAGACCACTTTTATTTATATTTTAGAAATTATTTAATTTTATATCTAAAAAAATATTGTAGGCGTTTCTTTTTCCCAATAGTGTAGCATGAAGTTACAATGACCTTAGCTGAACGGAAGGCTGTACAAGGGGGTCCTCAAGTTCTTAATAGGACTATTAGGACATTTTAGGCGTGACGAGGTAAATTGATTTTCAAACTGCATCCAGAAAAAATTTCATGTGGCAAGATATACGTGCAAAAGGTCAAAAATATGTCATGATGAATTCATCCCAGACCCAATGCATTAAAACAGTTTAATATTTTTTCATAATTTTAAAATTTCTATGATAAAGTGTCGAATATAGAAAACCATAAAAAGTTTTAATGTTTCCCTTCATCCACAAAAAGGACCCTCATAAATCACCCGCTTTTGATGTTTAACAATTTCTGACAAAACTTCTGCTGATTAAGCAATTTATTGCTTCGGAAGAGTCAGTGGCATTAGCTCTTCAGCCATTGTGCTGTGTATACGTTTATCAATGTTCAAATAAAGGCAACCTAGATGGATCATGTCCGGTATTGATTCCTACATCAAGACTTGTTGCTGTTCAAATCAATCAAGTCGCTTGTAGTACTGTATTATCAATGCCAGCCAGGATCTATTCTAACATTTAAAGCAGCTCCAACCCATATAACCAGAGAACCAGAGATTAACTGCAGATCCAAGAATGTTTCGGATGGTCTATCTTTACCCTTCAAATAGACAAAGTCCAAATTGTTGCCACAGAAACAAAAAAAGAAAATTTCATAAGAGCTTAAAGGGACACTACATATTTTTCATGTAATTTTATTTAGATTTGACACATACAAAAATATCAGATGTCCTGATTTACGTCCAAAACATCTCACTCGACTTGCATATGTATCCCCTAATGCCAAATATTTGACAATAACTTGCTTTTAATGAAACTCGAGCAGCGGCTTAATACACGATACGAAGCCGAATTCATGCACCCCATTTACAAGTATACCAGTTATATGTTCCATTGAACAGTACCAACCAATATCTGTCTCTTTGTCTGCTACATATACGTTCTAAAAATTGACACGTCAGCCGCAAAACATTGTCATGTTTTCGATCATAATCACGACTAAACATATTAATAATGTAACTTGACTGAACAGATTTGCACTAGAAGGGTAATTTTCTACAACAGTCATTACTACTCAATAAAATAACACCCTTTGTAACTTTGACCCATATATGTTACTACAATAACATACGGAGTGTCCCTTTAAGCTCAGAACATCTTTATCTTTTAACCAATCCAAGATTATTCCATTTTATTCCAATAATTTGGTATTTCAGAAATGTTGGCACTGTATACACTATACTTTCATCTTGGTATAAAATTAATGTCAATCGCATAATCAGAAATTTATTTAAAACAGGGATTTTAAAGAATACAAAGAGTGAAAATCAAAGAACTATAGAGCCTCTTTGAATATACTGGAAGAATTAAGTTAGGGATATTGAGTGTTTTATCATTAATATTTCATAAGGATGTCAAGTAAATACATCATCATCCATGTATTTATAATTTCCAAATTTCAAAACATCCATTACTAGTTTATTCCATCATAGTAAGAATGTTCCTTATTTGTCAAGGTACATTATTTGCATTCTTTGGAAGAAGTAACAGGTAGATGTTGAAGGTGTGACCCCTATTATTTTCTCTCTGGAAAAATAATTATTGAAGATAATGCATTATCTAAACTTCACCTATGGTTATTCCATATCAACATCAGCCAGAAGGATCATATTCTAAGAAATCCAGAGAAGACCCACACTATAGTTCAAAGCCAAAGACATACACACCTTGGCCTTCAAAACTTATGAAAATAACATGTGTGAACAACATAGGAGTTCAGGGGTTATAAACCCCCCTTCTGAAAATTTGTGCATGTTAATTTGATGGACCCAAAAGGTAACCTGCCCCCCTTTTCAATGAGGTCCCCCTCCCCCCTCTTAAAAATTTCTGGATATGCCACTGGAATCACCCCTTCATAACCCCCACCAATAAACTTCCCAGGACATAGCGTACAGCCTTGTCGTATTCTTGTTCATAAAATTTAAGCTTCAACAAAATATTTTCTCACATTATCACATATTTTGGACAGGAGCAATTGATTTGCACTCATGCTTCCACAGTAAAATGCCTGAAACAAAATCACTACGCTCAACTAAATGCCACTAACATCTACTTCAATTTGCATGAACAGCAACGTTATTGTGACATTCCAGGTCCATTAAACCCAGCTAGAGGCAATGTTTATGCCTCTTGTTTCTAGATGAAGTGTTTCTATTATCAGAAACAGTTCTAATTAGGCATAAAGAGTAACAACGTATTGTGCTTAAGGCAGAAAAACTAAACAATTTAAAACTAAAGAGTAAAAAATAAGAGTTGCAATAAAAATAGGTTAAAGAGAAAAGAATGAAAAATCTTGTGCATCAACATGGTAATCATTTATCAGCCAAAAGGTGACATGGTCCTGCGCAATAGTTCAGTTGAACCCTATCAGTGAAGTTCAGCATCAATGGACCCTGCTCCATCACAGGTGGGTGACCCCCTTCAATGTTGGACAAACTGAGAATTTGAAGGGCGATTCCCTGCCGCAAGTTGAGAGACCTATGATGTCACCCTTTGTAAATGACCATATTCCAAATGTGTCTCTGTTCACCCAGCAGTACAGATGGGTACCTGGTCATGGTAATTTTGAAGGTGACCTTCTTGCGACATATAAAGAGATTATTTACCTTTGTCATATATCTTTTATGAAACGAGTGTGAATTTTTTTATTGCCAAAGCGAGGGTTATACACAAATTTGCATGAGTTTTGGAAAAATCATGACACTTTCGAGTGTAATAATTTCTTTATTACCCATTCTGATCCATTTGAATTGTGTAAAATTGGCCATGAAATGACCCACTTCTCATGACAGCAAGCTTTAAAGACGTCACAAGCAGTTGTTTTATGATGTGACAGATGACAAAATACTGCAAATCGCGTTGAGACAAATGTCGCTAGGCTAAAGTGATATGTGCACATATAGAAATATTAACTCGGATATTTTATTTTTGATAAGTTTTGGTTAGATAAGGGTTAATTGTTACCTAAAACTCTATTGAGGAAACAATATACAAGTTGATTATCATCATCATTTAAATTCTTTAAAAACATATTTAGGTTCAATATGAAAAAGTTTCCATGCATGAGGATAGGCCCACCATCATGAAATATGTCCCGCCTGTCAATCAAGGGAGAAATAAGCATCAATTAAACTCAATCTACTTCAAACAAGAGCGACAAGTTCCAACCAATTCAGCAACAGTCATTACTTAATTCTTTATGAAATAAGACCATTGATAACATAATGTAACTCCAACTACACACTCAGTGTCAATTGAAATATATGAGTAAGCCAATCAGAACCAATTTAAAACTATTTCTGCAGGACAGTACAGACTAATTAAATATAATTGATTTTAATTAAATTAATTAATACCATCATCAATACATGGAGCAATCCTCAGAAGAAGCAGAATTTGTAGTTACATGTTTCTGGGGTTAAACCCCCAGACTGAAATTAATAATCAAAATGATTGTTGAATGAAAACAAATATTCTTAAAATTTCTTTCTAAAGATATTTTATATAAAATCACCCATCCTTAATAATTTCATCAAATGAACAAGTTTCCAATTCAACGTGTCCGAGAATGGAAACACTCCACACCCTCAACAGCAAATGCTTTCTCTGGATATCGTAATTGAATTACACTTGTACAGGCGTTTCATTGAAAGAATCCAGCTCCGAACAGGAGCTCTGCATCACACATGCACCAAGAGCAGCCACATCATGAAATCTCTCCCGCCTGTCAATCAAGGAAGAAATAAGCATCAATCAAACTCAATCTACATCAGAAGGATAAAAACAGGGAGACATCAGAGTTCCAACCAATTAATTCTTCATGAGAGCTTTAAAGAACGGATGGAATGGTTTTATTGAGTGTGTGGAACTGATAGGATCTGTGTCATGAATTGAAGAGCTATGGGCAATGTGTACAATACATAATAATGTAGATGTATATAATAACGTAGATGTATATGATAATGTAGATGTACTAATGATGAGGGGTTCACTGTTTTGATAGTTATAATATGTATACGTAGATGTATACAAATATTCTATTGACGGTTGATTCAAAGCGTCAATTCAAAATAAAAAAGGTGTAATAGAACGTTAGATGTCAAAAACAATTTGTCAAATTCCGCCAGGGGCTCAGCAACTTTGTCTGCTGTAAAGAACTTTCTACATTCAGTAAGGTTTGGTGCAATGCTACACTGATTTTAACCATATAGCGCTTTGAGCAAACATTCATTGTTTGGAATTAAGTACGGTATAAATATACATATTATTATTATTTTTATTCAGCGCAGTACCACCCATGGTTCGCAAGTTCCAGCCGATGCGGCTCACAGGTTTCACCGCAAAGCATAGCCACCATGGCAATGTGGGCTTTCTCTAGGGGTGATTATTGACCCAAAGAGACTATAGCCGATAGAGACGATAGTCTATTGCCACTTACTATTGCGATAGCGACTATTGTAACTCACTACTGCAATTACTATTGCAATAGGGTCTTTTGTATAAATTCTCAATAATCAGCTAGATTTCTTATAGGTTTTTGTAGAAATGTTTAATTGATGTAAGGACTATGGAACCAAAATCAGTAAAGAAATCATACCAGTAAATGAAAAGACTTTTTGTCATTTTGCTATTTCCTATCTCTAGTTCTTCCCTTTTGACATACTAAAATGAAAAATCTTGAATTAAATGCAGTGAGGCTTGTGTAATTGATTCATAATTAAGCGAAATTCAATAGTTTCGATAGTATCGATAGTTAACCTGACTATTGCGATAGCGATAGTGTTTTTGTAACACTATTGATATAGTACTATTGCCAAGCCAACTATTGCGATGCATCGATAGTTCGATGTCTCGTTACACCCCTAGCTTTCTCCATTAAATAATATTGTGCCGTGACTTAAGAACAATACTCTTGAAAGCAGCATTAAACCCCAAATCACCACCTCAATAGAAACATGTTTAATTCTCTTGATATATGTTTCAGTGGTTGTTGAAACTAAACAAATATTTCTTTAGCTTGTCTGAATCTGATTCAGATAACTGCATGACTCACTATCCAGACAATTTTCAGTTGTTATCAAATCATCTGGATCAACAAGATCTGACTGTTTATTGAGAAAATAGAAGATAGAAAGCAAGGTGTTGTTACAGATAAGGTGTCTCCCTTTATCACAATGTGAAAAGTTTTTAGGAGTTTATTAGAATAAACATCTATTGAGAATAAAAAAAATCAGACATATTTCTGACAAATATCTAGCATTCCAAAGATATTGACAAATACAAAACAATAAGTAAAGTGCATTTGAGCTCCAGCAATTTCCTCTTTTACACAAAATTTGCCCACAGACATGCTAAATTAGCGAGGTAGAAATGTTAAGGACGACTTCATGGTGTGAATACAAACAGTGGAAGGAGATCACACAAGAAGTTAAATGTCAGACGTACAATGTGTGAGTGTTGGTTACATACAGAATGCATGTATATCTCTGTTTCTCACCAGGTAGACAGACAGTCGGCAGGTAACAGGTGATTGTATGTTCTACAGGTATTTCTGAGCCTTTCACCACTCTGATATAAATATTTCTTTATATCTATCTTTATTTATATCTGTAAGGAACAAAATACTGTGTCTAATTCAAAATTGCTTTTTCTTATAGATTGACTTACAAGTTAGTTTGTTATTTGAAGATAAGCAATTCATATATATCCAAGAATAACAAGTGTTTGTCACTAACATGGCAATGTCCCCTGCCATTAACATTGCGTTTGGTAAGACAGATCATTTGGTCAAGTGTCATAGTCACCTTGAAAATTAAGTCAAGGTCACCAAAATCGACTGGTGTCTGCGTCATCCCACAATGTAGACTGACATCAAATTTGAGGACTTTGGATGCTTGGGTTCATGAGATATCACGTTAACAAGAGTTCGAAAAGTGGTCAAAGTGTTGTGGTGACCATGAAAATAGATTAAAGGTCCCCAAAATGGACTGGTGTCTGCGTAATCACACAATATAGGATGTCAGAAAATATTAAGATATTATGTCGAACCGGTCATGAGATATCGCATTAACAAGAGATAGAAAGTGGTCGAAGTGTCGTGGTGACCTTTAAAATATGGTCAAGGTCACCAAAATCGACTGGTGTCTGCGTCTTCCCACAATGTAGGCCGACACCAAATTTGAAGACTATGGATGCAACGCTTCATGAGATATCGTATTAACAAGAAGTGTGACATACGTATGGACATACGGACGGACAAACGCCGCTGAATACATAGTTTCAAAAAATATGTTTTGACAATGAACTGAAAGGTTTTATATCATAAATGTTTTATTCAAGATCTGTACAATATCGATCATCATGCATATTTCTTTCAAAATCTGTACAAGATAATTTAATCATAATAATTTTGTGACTTAAAACTGCTCTTCAACCAAAGATGAACTTTCTTGGTATTTAAGATATGCCATACTTAGAGTTCTTCTAGGAGACTTCTAATAGAATCACTTTTACATCCAAACTGAGAAAATTTAGAAAGAAATATTTATATCTCATTGCAGATTGCTGATTAGACTAACATTTAGTCTCAGAAATAAGTTTTTTTCTTATCAACAAGACTATTTTACAAACAGTTCAAACAGTTATACAAAATGAATTAAGCCCTGCCTCAAGCTGAGTAATCTAGACTTGCTATAATTTTCTAGACTGGGCTGGTTGTCAATTGAATATTTTTCTCTAGGGAGGAATGTATTGATATTAACATCTGATATAATATAAATATGACAATCCAGATGCATTACAGATATCTTGAAATTCTTGAATTGTTGACAAGAAACATATTTGTAAGACATAATATCTATAAACAGGGTACTCTGCCGTCAGTATTGTTCTTATGCAGACATCTGTTAAAAACAAGTAACAGATTATGTTAAGAAAAGGTGAAATCGTGCTCTAGCAATTTCTTCTTCAAATCTAGCTGTTGCCTGCAGATATACTCGCTAAATTAGGCAGGGAGAAATGTTAAGGAAGACTTCATGGTGTGAATACAAACAGTGCAAGGAGATCACACAAGAAGTTAAATGTCAGACGTACAAATTTGTGAGTGTTGGTTACATACAGAATGCATGTACATCTCCGTTTCTCACCAGGTAGACAGACAGTCGGCAGGTAACAGGTGATTGTATGTTCTACAGGTATTTCTGAGGATCTTAGTATACTTATGGGTGTATATAACAGTATATGGTTGTTGAATTACCTTTAAAACGTTCTTATTCAGATAACCGTATGACACGTATCCAGACAATTTTCAGTTTTTATCAAATCATCTGGATGAACAAGATCTGACTATTTATTGAGATAATAGAAGATACAAAGCAAGGTGGTGTTACAGATTAGGTGTCTCCCTACCACATAATGCTCAAAGTTTTCAGGAATTTATTAGAATAAACATCTATTGAGAATGAAAAAAAATCAGACATATTTCTGACAGATATCAAGCATTCCAAAGATATTGACAAATACAAAACAATAAGTAAAGTGCATTTGAGCTCCAGCAATTTCCTCTTTTACAAAAAAATTTGCCTACAGACATGCTAAATTAGCGAGGTAGAAATGTTAAGGACGACTTCATGGTGTGAATACAAACAGTGGAAGGAGATCACACAAGAAGTTAAATGTCAGACGTACAATGTGTGAGTGTTGGTTACATACAGAATGCATGTATATCTCCGTTTCTCACCAGGTAGACAGACAGTCGGCAGGTAACAGGTGATTGTATGTTCTACAGGTATTTCTGAATTAGATCTTAGTATATATATAGTTAATGGTTCTTATTTCTTTCTAAATTTAACATATCCATATCCATGAAGGAAAATAATGTTTGAACAAATCAGTTGTGATTGACATGAACAGTTGTGTTGTCCATTTCATGATGAATTTCAACTTAAAATGAACAAAATGTGAAATATAAAGGCTTGAGCTGGGTTTTTTTAAAGCTATGAATCTCACTTTATTCCAGGAAAGTTTACTTATATTTTTGATCCCAGATTCTTCCATCTATTATTCCTGTAAACTTGTTACTCAGAATGGCTGATAGTTAATTCAGTTAAATATACAATTTCTGGGACCTAGAGGTTAATGTTTATACATACACAACACGGTGTCGTTATTTGGAGGTACTTGAATTCATGTAACTGCACCACTGAGTCCGATATCAACCTGATATCCTAAACTGACCGCACGATATCAGATATCACACCGGAGGAAAGAATCTATTTTGCAAATGTATTTATCTATGACTGGAATCGAACCACCGAACTACGGATTTGTAAAGTAGCAGCTTATCAACTGCGCTACTGCGACAGTGACGTCAGTCATATGATTTTTAGACGGGTGAATATTGTTACTGTTGAAACTATGGTTTTAAAGTAATTTTTACGAGGACCATTATGATAGGTATTGGTATACATTTGTGTTTTACTTCTGTAGTTGATTTATGATTTAATTGGAGAATACATATTTAAAAAAAGAAACCGCTTTTTACCCGGAATAGTAATTGCTCATTGAATAGGACAATTGTATTACCTAGTATGTATGTATGCATGCAGGTATGTGTATATGTATTTCCCGGTTACATGTGCGTGCGTATGTGTGTGTCTGTATAGTGGATTAAGTTTACTGCGTGTTAAAGGTAATAAATGTCCTAAATAAATGTTATATTTTTAAAGGCGTTATAGCACGTTCTGCTTACTGAAATAACGCGCTCTCACAAAACGACAAATAAGTGTTACCAATGACAGAATAAATCTCCTAAATCCATAAAAAAGAGTTCTAAAATTAATGTGCATGGTTCGGTTAAGCCATGCGAGTCCATTTCCCATCGTCGACTTTTAAATATAATACAATAGTCGAATGGTCAACAATCTTGCTATCTGAACTCTCAAATTCTCATGAGGCATTCAAATCTACCTCTCACACTGGAGGGCTTTATACCACTGTCGCTTTATACGTCGCATTATTTCTTCCAATAGGGATAACCGTTTTCTATGGAGACAGTTTATCGGGCCATGTAATGAGATATTTTACCCTCTAAAGTAACTATGTATTGTATAAACTTTGATAATAAATTCATAAATGGTAACCGTGATAAAACATGATATGCAAAACTTGTGCACTATGTTATACTGTCACTTCTCTGTCTCTCTTTTTTTTTCTTTGTGATATTAAATGTTTCTGTTTTTAAAATAAATTCATGCAATAACACAATTTTGTTTCTGTGGATCAGTCAGCGCCTTCATACTGAGACTAAGAACTGTCGAAACGGCTCACATACATGAACTTAAATACATACAAATGGTATATATCCACACATAGGCCTAGACATAGCATGCATGCATGTATGCAGTCATCCTTTCATCCATCCATGATCCATCTATACAAACATACATACGTACATACACACGTATGTACATACATAAATACATACATACAGACATACATACATACATACATACATACATACATACATACATACATACATACATACATACATACATACATACATACATACATACATACATATATACATACATATATACATACATACATAACATTAATATCAGTTTGATATTGATAACTATCTGTAGTAAATCAGAAATAAATTGATGACCTGTCCAATAACAATCTTTTTATATCGTTACCTCGGTCCCATACTGATAAACGTGCTCGGCACAGCCTCGCATGTTTATCAGTATCGTACCTCGTGAAGAACTTTCCCCTCTGTTGTTGGATACACAGTATCCGTATCTGACCTCTAAAATTGATAAAATACATATTGTTTCTAAAACAGCCTTTCACCAGCAAACTGAGCACACTTGTACAACTATATCAAATTATAAATTGATATCATTGATATCACGTATTAAATCGTAGCTGTTGCTGACAAAGTTGGCCTTGTTGTGTATGGCAAATAGCGACCTAGTACTCGGCGTCCACTGTGATATCACCCTCTCGCTACCGCTCGCGGGTGATATCACAGCGAACGCCTCGTGCTAAGGTCGCTATTTCACCCATAACATAATAATAGACCGGTTATTGATCATGCTGTTAAAAACAACAAATTGTTTGTTCAAGATACATGAATTAATCATCACATTTCATTACATTAGGACCTAAAAGTCAATATTGATATTATCCACTCAACGTCTTTACGTATACGCATGTATGTTCAAAGCAGAGTTACAATTTTTTATACAAGCATGTATATTTAATATAGATCTATCGGTCTAGGTCTGTTATTAAGTGAGTTATAAAAAACATGGACTCCCAAGAGTCATGAATGATTCATGTGACCTACTGGATTACCTCTTTAAAGACAGGTTCTAAAGTGTATCCACCATATTGTTTATGTGAATTACAGAATATGAGAAAAATGGTTCTGTTATTGATCATAAAATTCTTCATCAATAAAATATAAATTCTAGGAACTCCTTGATTTTGTGAAACATCTTAGGTTTAATCAACACAATGTTTGTATGGCTTATTTTTTTTTTTTTGTATGTCAGACACACTTAAAGGGAGGGTTCTGTCGCCATCTTGGAAATTTTGCGTTACGTGAAATGAAAACAAGCTATATGTTTGCTTATTTTAAAAAGGTATTCACATAGTAACACAAAACAAGTCATAAAACTAATAAACAATTTGCTGTGAGGCTGAGCGAAGTTGAATGGCTTCACTTCTCATTGATTTTAATGTTAACAAATGTGAGCTTGTGTTTATGAATTTGTAAAATATAAAGCCATAAAATTTTACCTTCATTACTATATTTCAATTTGACTGTGTTTTAATCATGTATTAATAACATATGTGTAAACAGGAATATCCTCTCGAATTTCGTTTTCACAAAAAAATGTCCCGATAAATCCCTCCATTTAATAACGAGTGTGTCCACCAATAGCAGTCACAGACGCACGACATCTTGCATACTGGACACCATCCATCGAATTGTCTCCCTTGGAATCCAGAGCCCCTCTTGTTGAAGCGCTCTATCTAGTGCATCAAGAATGGCTGGTGCAGGGTCCGGGAGATGCAATCTACACCCGAATACATCCCACAAATGTTCGATGGGGGACAGATCTGGGGCAAGGGCAGCCAGGCTGAAGTTATCACGCCCTGTTATTGCAAGAAGTTGGTGGCAACACAAGCTCTGTGAGGACTTGCATTATCATCCTGTCACACAGAGTTCCGACCTTAATTCTCTGTGAGCCATTAATAATTGGAACCATGTGTGGTCGTAAGATTTCGGTGATGTCATTTACTGCGGTGATAGCATTGCGATATCATCATGTTTATGATGTCATGGTATTGTGATGTCATCAGGTTTTTATGTCATAACACTGTGAGTCATTATTTGATGATGTAAAAGCATAGTGATGTCATGTGGTTGGCGGTGACAGGGCATTGTGCAAAATCTACTGTCAAAATGGTATCTCCTTGTAGATATATAGAGGATACTAAACAACGAAGTTTAGTTGATATCTGTTTATTACTTTATATAAATTCAGCTAAACTACCAACAGTGTGCTGATACTAAGACTTCCATATGTCATGTAGTATTGTGATTGTGGTACGACCATTGTGCCGTCACTACTGCACACTGTTGTAACATCATACATGCAGCGGTATTACACTAGTTTATATTCCCGTATAAATATTACACTGCGGTATCTTCCACGGGCGAGTAATAATGTTTTCTCTCCAACAAGCGATATCTCCTGTGGAACACAGTTTTGGATGACGTACAAACACAACTTTTTATTCACAATATTTGTCTTATAAATGATTTAGTCTACGTAGCATGTATTTATCCATCAAGAATCTACATTCATCCAGCTTGTACCATGTCTTATATCATTTGTATCAAGTTAATCTACAGAAGAACAAATCTTCATTCATACTATTATTATGGGAATTCTTCTTTGCATAAACCACTTCTAGACTAGCCTGTTACGATTTATCATGATTTGTGATTATAGATGTGTCTGGGACAACAACAAGGTAATAGGCTTTAAAACAAGAACGTGTTGGTAACTGACTTGACAACATCCATCATGGTTTTTAATCTATATGTTCCATGACTTGTATATATCCATCAAGACGGATATGCCTGAATTTAACTAAATTCACAATAAGCATTCGTGGATCCTGGATTGGTTTTTTTCATCTAGCAGTGTCTGGATGTCAGTCTAACCCAACCCATAATAATTCATTTGTTATAACTTGAAACTCTACAAAGTCACTTAATAAAAACTCTGAAGATATTCTTTGTAAAATTTCTTATATAACAAAATATAATAAAATATATATAATTTAAATTTCAATAGGGCTTCCTCTTCCCAAATTTTAGATGGTTTTAGATATTTTTCACTAACTAGTAATTTCTACACATGATCTTTATGATATGCATATATATATATATATATATGAATTTTTTGGTCGAAATGCTAATCTGTACTTTTATCTATTTACAGCCGTACACCTCATGACTTTGTATATGTGTTTTGTCCCTGGGCAAGGCACTCAGATCATCCAGCTGTTTAAATGGGTACCTGGACATGGGAAGTATGGATGTGCGATTTGTAGCTGCAATGAAAGTGCATTTCCTTCAGTTTAATACAAATGTGCACTTTGAGCATAGGCAGGCATGGAAATAGAAACATACAAATGAACTATTATATATAAATTATAATCAAGAGAACCAATTAATAAAAAGAAAAAGAAAATTAAAAAATACTAGAGATACCATGCAAGACAAGGTTCATAAGGATACTTTCATCACACCACCAGATACTCTTAAAAACAATTCATCACGTTTTTTTCTGCATCTATCTTTATCAAATAAGTGTACCAATTCCTCAACTTAGACAGCAAACCTAATTATGTGTCTGCAATAAGCGAACAATTTCTGTTCAATGCAACAAAGTGAAACCGCAAAATCAATCAATGTTGACATAAATCTTATCTCATTTACATTTTAATTCATCTTGGTCTAGCGAATACTAACAAAGTTAAAATAGCAAAATCAATCATGTTACAATAATCTTATGATTGATGTATTCTGGTTTGCCATAAGACACTAAAGTCAATCACACTTTACCTGAATCTTAAATACATATTAATCTTTCTTTGTTTGCCTAGATTAAGTAAAAACCATAAATTTAATAATGGCTGTTTGATATAGTTTGGTTTACATACACTTAGTTACAACTAAAACTAAATGGTAATACATGTTAGCTCATTTAGTATTCTCAGTCTCATTAATTGATCTTCATAAAACTTCTTATTGTAACTCTCTAATTCATCAACATATACAACCTTTTCCCATCAATATTTTAATCTATCTTGGTATACAGGATAAGTAAATTACAAGAAATCAGCAGATTGGGAGATAAGTAGTAAGTCTGCTAAGGACGCTCCTCTGTGTAACATCACCAGACTGATATTATGCTCTCTATCATTCTGTCATAATGTAATATAGTTAGCAGTGTCAATCTGTCATATAAACAACATGTTTTTGCCACCAACATGCAATGTCCCCCGCAGCTAACATTGAGTCAAGTAAGACACATTTACTAGTATTTATCATATGGTCTAAAAGTGGTTCTTCATATATTACTGGTAAAATGTGCACATGACAATCAGAAAATTTGAAGACATTGGGTGCTATGGTTCACATTGAAGCTACAAGACATTAAAGCCACAAGACATTGAAGCTACACGACATTGAAGCTACAAGACATTGAAGCCCCAAAACATTGAAGCTACAAGAGTTTGAAGCCACAAAACATTGAAGCTATAAACCATTGAAGTTGAAAGACATTGAAGCCGCAAGACATTGAAGCTATAAACCATTGAAGCTGAAATACATTGAAGCCGCAAGACATTGAAGCTACAAGACATTGAAGCCGCAAGACATTGAAGCTACAAGACATTGAAGCTACAATACATTGAAGCTACAAGACATTGAAGCCACAAAACATTGAAGCTATAAACCACTGAAGCTGAAAGACATTGAAGCCGCAAGACATTGAAGCTACAAGACATTGAAGCCGCAAGACATTGAAGCTACAAGACATTGAAGCCGCAAGACATTGAAGCTACAAGACATTGAAGCTATAAGACATTGAAGCTGCAAGACATTGAAGCTGCAAGACATTGAAGCTACACGACATTGAGGCTGAAAGACATTGAGGCTGAAAGACATTAAAGCTGCTAGACATTGAAGCACAAGACATTGAAGCTATAAAACATTGATGCTACAAGACATTGAAGCTACAAGACATTGAAGCCACAAAACATTGAAGCTATAAACCATTGAAGCTATAAACCATTGAAGCTGCAAGACATTGAAGCTGCAAGACATTGAAGCCACAAGACATTGAAGCTGCAAGACATTGAAGCTGCAAGACACTGAAGCTGCAAGACATTGAAACTACACGACATTGAAGCTGCAAGACATTGAAGCTATAAAACATTGAAGCTGCAAGACATTAAAGCCACAAGACTTTGAGGCCACAAGACATTGAAGCTGCAAGACATTGAAGCTGCAAAACACTGAAGCCGCAAGACATTGAAGCTACTAAATATTTATTGTCCAAATTAAGTAGTATTTGAGGATGGAAAATGAAAGATAATTTTAAAGGGAGAGTTCTATCTCTCTCATTTTGATTTTGTGCAGAACAATTATTAACACTACAAGACATTGAAGCTACTATACATTGAACGGCTCAATTGCTTTGTGAAATGGAACAACTCTCATTGTCAAACAATATCTTGGAGTTGAGCTGGAAAATCTCTTTTGCTTAATATAAATCATTTTTATGTAATGCGTACATAACCATTGTAATGTTAAAATTATTGGAAATTCAACCAACCTTGATTATACAGGATAAAAACGCCAACAAAGGAATAACAAATATTAAAGAAAGGAAATTAGATTCAAACTGGCCGACATTCCGGAAACTATACCGCTAAGAACCTGTAGAAAATAATCCCTAAATTTTCCATCTGACAAAAAAAACAGCGATTTAATGGATGGCATTGTCAAAATTCTCTAAGCAAATAATTCAAATTTGTTCTTTCCAATTTGGAAAATTGTTTTTTAATATTTCCTGTAATATCTGGTTGCCAATTTGTTTTTGCTTTGGTACAAGATTGGCGTAATTTGAAAATGACACATATAAAATAAAGATAATATATTATCTTTTCAAGATCACTAACGGTTGTTTAATATTTTCTGTCAGTATCAATGAACTATTAAATGCATCAGTTTGGACAGTATTAATACATTTTGCTAATTTTCAGCAGAAAATCTAATAATTCAAGCTGTCCAAGAATTAAAAATATTAAAAATCTGAAAACTTGACAGTTTGGACCAAAAGTAACCTTGCTTTTGGTCATTGTTGTTATTGGCTGCTGAAGGTGAGGTTATGGTACTATATGGCAAGGAGAAAGCCCACAACGCCATGTGGCTATGCATCGTGGTAAAACCTGAGAGCAAAGCTGGAACTAGCCAACCATGGGTGGTACGTATACTGCGCTGAAATTTAGTGTAGCATCACACCCAAACCTTACTGCGTATAAAACAGTTCTCTACTATAGACAAAGTTGCCATGCCCCTGGCAGGATTCGAACCACGGACCCCTTGATCCGACATCGAACGCACTAACCACTGCGCTATCCCACACCAACTGACTGTTGGATGATCCTGACTCATACACTGTTTTCAGCTCTTTTATACGAAAACTTGAATCACATTATCAATGATATTCAACTATTTTAGTCATTTTTTAATCTATTACAACCTGTTGGGTTTATTTAGAGCTAGGACCTGCATACTGCTTCCTGTCTCACAAGATCATCACAAGAACCACCCCTCCCAGCCCCTCCCCAGCTCCTGATCTCTGATAGAACTTAATCAAAGCAATGAATGTTTCAGAACCAAAGACAATAGATTTCATGTCTACAGAACTCAAAAAAAAATAATATCAAAATATCAAATCAAACAAGTTCGCTACATCATGATTTATAGTTTGAGGTTAACTTAAACACTAAACCAAACTCTGTGCGTTTTAAGCTGCCATAGCCCAACTTGTTCCCAGTGCAATATAGCTGTTAATGTTTATCAATGTTTAAAGCGAGCCGAGCTTGCAAAAATCCTGTCCTCCATTGATTCGTTAACTGCAGGACTTGTTGCAGCTCCAATATATCATGGCCGTTTGTGGTTTGTATAATCAATGCCAAAACACCCTTGTTGCTACTTTATCAAAACCTGACTTGATTTTAATCTCCAAACTAATTATTAAGATGAAAGGGTAGTTCAATGAAGGACTTACTGCAGCCCCATATCATGGCTGTTTGTGGTTATAATCAATGCCAAAACACCCTTCTTGCTTCTCTATCAAACCTGACTTGGTTTTAGTCTTCAAACTAATTATTTCCAGTGCATCAGGGACTTTTTGAAGTCGGAACACATCATGGCTCTCTGAGGTGTGTTCAATCAATGCTGAAACATCAATGTCTATCGTGCTAATTAGAGCCTGGATTCAGTGTAGTCTATTACCGTATTTAACATAACTATAGGGCCCTTACCCTATAAGCGCCCTCCAATAACATTTTTAACTCAAGAAATATCTATTGCCCCCTCTCTAGACAACCTAATAAAGCGATGAACTATGTCGATATCTGATTAATGTTGCATTACATTTGAAAACAATGATATCGCAAAATCTGTTCTGACATTTATTGAAATGCGTATGTTGATAAGATCGTCTTTTTTTTTGTATGTAGATTTAAATATCCAAGTATTTACTTACTGGACAGAAAGATAAGTGCTCCCTTCTTCCAATTTTTCCAAGCCTCTTAATATGTCAAATACGGTTATATCGATTGAACCGTCTGAAATGTTGCAAGAACAACCACATCCCTTCTGTAAGAACCTTGACTCAAAAAAATTCTCAAGTACACCAAATTCAAGGAAATAAGTGGCGCCAATGGTAAAAAAATACCAAAGGGAATCTGGAAGTTGAGGTTTGAAGTAGAAGATGCCAATCAGTGAAGCCAGTAGCTAATTAAGAGACCTAAGACTCTAATAACACTGAGAAATATATAAAATAAAAACTTGATTGAAGGAGTGAAAAAATTCAGCCAGACATCTAATTGCAGGCAAATCGGTAGAAGGGGATTAGTTTGATGCATCGATGTCAGCGTGACATCTGCAACAGACGCTGTGATACATTCTTGTTCAAGTCATGCTATGTCTTGAGCGTCTTGTATCCAAATGAGTATTTAACTCCAGTCTTGCCCGCAAAATGAAGCATACATATTCTAAGGTTATAGCCATCATTTGAATTTGGCTGCATGAGAATTTTCGGTTGATTAGTGAAAAATTACCTCACATAATCTCTGTTAGCTTCGAAATACTCATAGAATCACAAAATATCAAAGTAATCATATTATAACATATGATTATAGTTTTGTTTTATTAATTTTAATTAATTTTATAGACAATCTTTCCATATATTTGCTTCCTATGAGACTGTCTTATGAGAATTGTTTATTGTATGAATTTCAGTAGGAGAAGTAGGGACATTTGGATGGACTGTCATATTTACATATCATATTTGTCATATCAAAGGAGATGTGTCATATTCACAGTGTATGTCATATTACAGAGAATGTGTCATTTTAGGCCTACAAAAATAAAAAAGGAAATTTCTGGTCTTTACAGGCTGACAAAAATGATGCAATGACGGATTATTTTTTTTTTTCAATATTTTTCTTTTTTGGAATAAAGAGATAAACAAATAAAATTTATATAATTATTAATATAAATAAAGAACAAACCCTCTTAAATAAGTGTTACTATTCCAAATAGTCAATAATCTCGCCCTTACACTCCATCTCAACAGAAACGAGTGACATTTTCTATGTCCAATGTTTCTGAGGCTAACAAATTATAGTTATCTGCCCCTCACTTTTGTTAAAACCTAGAAAAAAAAGACCTGAGGCGTGAGTTTGAAACTGATGCAGGCGGAAACCAGAAACAAATTTATTTTTTTTTGGGCCTTACAAAGAGCATCATACAGATTGTGTCATATTTACCAGGGGTGTCATAACATGGGTGTCATATCACAGAGAGTGTGTTATATTACAGAGAGCATCATACAGATTGTGCCATATTTATCAAGTGTGTCATACAAAGGGGGGTGTCATATTCACAGAGTGTGTGTCATATTACAGAGAATTTGTTATATTACAGAGAGCATCATACAGATTGTGATATATCACAGAGAAAGTTTCATCTAACAGAGAGCTTAAAGGGACACCGCGTCGAGTATAAAAATCCGATCATGTGTATCTACCTATACTGATTAACAAATCACAGACACCGAATTTCAGACAATTGACGTAATTGGTAATACAAGCTACTGCATGTAGACAGTGAAGTGAAGTGTAACTTGTTAGATGACACTCTAATCAGCTTAGTGAGATAAAGATGGGACTCATTTTTATCCTCGACGCAGTGTCCCTTTAACATCAAATCTACAACACTATAGGTAAGAAACACCAGAGTCTCCCACAATATACTGGAAGCAGGTGAACAATCAGATTAGTGATTAAAGATTTTCACACACTGAATGGGTTGAGGTGGAAGCAAATGCAATATCCCAGTATAGATTGCCATGCTTTTATCACATCTGGACAGGTAATGGGAGTATATCTAACGAGTTTTGTGATCTATAATATCATTGTCTACATGGTAGGCGACACAGGAGTTGTATGACAACCCTAATGTGCTGCCTTTATTAATCTTTCATAAAGCATAAAGGTTAACTGCAAAAATAGAATGAAAATAATGATTTACAACTTTTACCAAAGAATTTTTAGATTCTTAAATGTTCTGCGTCATTTGGCAGAAAAGTGTTTTTACTAATTTCTTTTTCAATTTTTAAGTATTTTAGATACAAAAATATGAGCTATTCATGAAAGCTATTCTCTACAACGGTTTTACTTAACATCATGATGTAATTTGTTATTTTTTGTTTTAAAAAATATTTAAAATATATTTTTAAAAACTGATGACATTTTAAAGGTTGTATTTTTAAATTCAAAGTGACACATGCTGATAGCCTTAAAATAATTTTCAATATTTTAAGAAAATTTTAATTTTAACATGAAACTTAAAAATTAAGATAATGTTCAAAACTGACATTGAGATGATTTTCTAGCCTTCTTATTAAGAATTGTATTTTCTTATTCAACAAAAAATATAATACTGGAATTGGTTCTCTTTGAAAGAAATTTTGTTTTCAGAAAATCCTATTATTTGTTTAAATTTTATCTTCAAAAATGAAGTTACTATAGCTTTATAATTATCATTTTAAATCTTTGCCGACAATTTTAAAATAAGATAATAATCTTTAAGTATTTCTGGCACTCTTCAAGTCGAACGTTGGATCCTTTGTTTTTAAATTCCTTTATTAAAGAGTGATTGACCAAAGGAGAAAATCAAAGGAATAAAGTTCTGGTAAAATACCCCTATTTGCTTTTTCAGACTCATATTGATGAAAAGGCAAAGCATGAAATAAGGCCCTTCAGCCACAAACAATAGCTGTTCACTTTTTGTCTGGAGAAGAAATTTTTGGAGGTTTCTCTTTAATTTGCCATTAAATGACAAAGTTACACCTGAAGGATGACAAAATTATACTTTAGTGCTGGCTGTGAGTTTTTAAGATTTTTAAAATTATAGTTTGATGTAGCTGCCCTCAAGAGTAGGGAAATATATAATAATATATAATATATAATGTACTAATTTATTACCTACAGGGGCAATCATATCGGGGTTCATATTTTTCATACGATGCCCTAGGGCAACATATCACTTTGTCATGGTGACGTGACGTCATAAACAATGCTATGACGTCACGTTTCGTCTATGACGTTGTGTTCTAAATGAGCGACGGCGGGTCGCCAGCCTATGGTTGAAAGTGGATTTTAGCGTGTTTTCATTAATTTCACGACTTTGGTAATAAACAGATAGTATATTCGTGTCTATGCCATACTATGTTTATGACACTCGTGTCTGAATTTTGGTATATCCCTCGCGGGATCTTGCTCGGGAAATACTAATTTTCAGGCACTCGTGTCGTAAATATAGTATGACATAGACACTCATATTATATCCTCTATAAGTATAAACGTCCTCTGCAATGTTACCCCTGCAGTTATATTTAATTTTGGTACACGTCCTCTTATTATATTCAAGTATCAAAGTAATAATTTGGTTACTTTTAAGGATAAAAGATGTTACAATTTAGACTTGCCTCTGTTATTCTGTTTCAAGGGAAATTAAATGGAGTGCTGATCGATCGCAGGAATTTAGTGGGTGTGTTAGTGGATGGACATGGGTGCTATACAAATATCCATCATCATCTACATCATCTTCATCATCTACATCACCATCATTATCATCATTATCATCATCATTATCATCATCATCATTATAATCACCATCATCAATCTCATTATCATCATTATCATCATCATTATAATCATCATCATCATCATCATCATCATAACCATCATCATCATCATCATCATAACCATCATCATCATCATCACCATCATAACCATCATCATCATCATCATAATCCTCGTTATCACAATATCGTCAATTTGCACCAATGGAGACTGGAGTATTGTTGTAAGGCCGCCAAATAACTTGTCAATAAATGGGAGCATGGTGCATTAGTTTTGTTCCACAGTGTATATCGATCAAAAATGATTTCTTGTTTCTTGCACAAAGACGATTGATTTCCGTACTTCACAACATAAATAATATTGTCTTCTGACGGAAGGAGGTTGACAGCCCCTTGAATTCTTGATTAGAGGCATTGTTTGACCTACCTTGTATTTATTGAGTTGTATTATTTTGGATCCAATAATCACATCCAGTCTAAGTCAACGACCAGCGGATGAGGAAGTTTGGGTTCAACAAGAATATTTCACTTATATATAAGGCTGGGAGCAGGGAGAAAGCCTGCAACACTCATGTGTGTATGTGTTGTGATAAAACCAGGTGGAGAAATTGTAGGTTGAGCTATATTCAAAAGACTATTTCGCTTACATGAGGGTGGCTATTATCAGTACTATTTGAGGAAGAAAGCCTGTAACACCCATATGATCATGTGTTGTGATAAAACCTGAAGAAACAGTAACGTGATTTTAGGTTGAACTCTATCTAAGAAGTATTTCACCATGAAAATGCATTTCATTTATATCAGGGTGACTATTATTGAAGGAAGAAAGCCTGTAACACTCATGTGATCATGTTTTGTGATAAAACCTGCAGAAACAGTAATGTGTTTTTGGGTTGAATTCTATTTTAAAGACTATTTCACTTATATCAAGATAGCAATTAGTATTGTATGATCGAGGAAAGCCTGGACCATCAAGGTGACCATGTATTGTGGTGAAACCTCTAAAAGTTTACTGGTAGAACCTGGTAGTCTGAGCGTTTAGACTTTTTAAGAGAGCTAGGTCACCTATCATGGGGGATAGCAGAACGCCCATGAGAAAGCCTAAAAAGCTATTGTTGCCATGCATTCTAGGGAAACCTCTGATCATCAGCAGCAACTAGTGAATGTTTGAGAGTATTTTATAGTTTTATTTATTTATATATTATAGCATTGTGCCCAAAGTAGATCACTGCAGATAAACACTCAAAGCACCTGGTGAGAATTCAACCCGAGAGCTTTTACTGCTTCAAGCACGTACGACGAGATAATGACAATGATAAGCAATATTCCAGGATATATTTAGTACTTCTGTTGTAATTATCACGTCAATTCGATCTATTTCAAACACAATCCAACAAAATGCTACTAAACTGGGGAAAATTAGTGCTTAAGCTCGGTTATTAGTTCATAAACGACTGAGCGTCCTGATAACATGCAAGCCATCACTAGTGTTTAGGAAGATAGTATCCATTGATCAGGTTCACCAGAAAGTCACATTTCCGTATTTAAGAACTGGAAACGGTCGTTTATTGCCGTGTAATTCTTCTAATAACCATACCGTGGGTAAGCGTAAGTGGTCGGCCATTGTTGTGGTATTCGACGCTAATTGTGATAAATAGAAATCAATAACAACTTGAAGGACTAATATGCGTGTATTAGTTGTAGAATATTATTCAGAAATATGTGTATCTGTATTTATGTGTATGAGCATCATGGAGGTTTTTAAGGAAAATTACCATCATTTTTTCAAAAAAAATCATAATGCAGAATCTGGTAATGTTACGTAGATGAATTTTTATGTGATTTATAGACATTGAAGAGTGACATATATTCTTAAAACTTGAGCTAACTAAGATATTATATTTCAACAATGTATTTTCTTTTTTCTCATTAATATATAATAAGTACAATTTCAAAATGTTTGAATTGATCAATAACATGCAAGTTTCACAATTTTAAATATAAGAAAATTCAGTATATCTTGATGTCATTAAGGATAATTAAAATATATAATGTTTTCAAATTCCAAAGTAGGTAGATCAATGAAATTCAAATGATAATTTGCTTCTTTGATTGCATTTTAAAAGATGGAAGTCAAATAAGGACACATGTGTTTAGGATAACAACTTCTATACGCTTGAAACAACACAAGAATTCTATATCAAGACACCACATTCTCAGAATAAAGATGTTTTCCAAAATATGTGTCCTTATTAGATAATTATTTTTAAAAGCTTTAAAGAAATCCATCACATATGACTGCAAACTGTGAAATAAGTAGAGCTGAAACGTGGTTAACGACCACAAATTCACTTTGGCATTGACAACAAATTATTGATACTGATATTATTGTTGAAGACATTTGAAACCCCAAGTGGGCCAATGGTAATTTGTTGTTCAATGCACCATTCCTAATGACTAATCAAATGAGACGTATGTTCACTATTGGTGAACTATTCACCTCGCCCGCAAGTTGATATGATGGCTAGGAGATGAGGGTATTTATAAAGAATAATTTACACCATTTCACTATAACCAGGTCCAACTCAACACATGTAAAGTAGCAAGTATTGGCTAGTTAAAGGGAGAGTTCTGTCGCCATCTTGGATTTTCTGCATTACGGGAAATGAAAACACGCTATATTGTACTTAATTTCATGACTTTTTAATGACTAAAGACATACACTGAAAGAGTATTCACATAGTAACACATAACATGTCATAAAACAAATAAACAATTTGCTGTTATGCCATAGCGAAGTTTTCCCCACTCGCAGAAAAAATACTCTTCAATTACCAACATGGTTTCTCTAAAAAGTGTTAACCGGCATGCCAACTGTCTGATTTGACAAGGATCACAAGTAAATGAGCTTACTCCATAAAATATTCATACAAGAAAAATGCCTTAAAGGCACAATGAGCTAAAATGTCAAGACATTTATACGTACACCTGAAATAATTCAGATAACTATACTATTGAAGAGGGTGCAGAGAATTTTCGATTTTTGCACAATTAACCTCTTCCCCCCCAAAAAGCTTCTCTCGATCTGCCACAGTGTCATGATGTGAATAGGAATTAATGATCTTAGAGGCCTTGCATAGACTAAGTGTCTAGCTTTTTGTTAATTCTGTAATTGCTTTAGTGTTCTCGTTTAAGCAACACTGCAAACCAATTACTACTGGAAGATTGTTCAGTATTCTTTAATTGAAATTAAATATTTATATTTTGATCACTGATTCTATAGAAACAAGAAATTTAAATAAATTTTAACTTAAATATTTAATTTTCGAAACTAATTTAATGGATTTTTCTGTGGTTTAAGGAATATATAAAAATGACATGTATATACTTTACACCTATCAGAGGGGTACTGAATATATAATTGACTTAATTAACACCACTTGTTGGAGATAGTTTTTGTCAAAGTCTTAGTGGCTGTGTGGATAAACTGTTGGGACAATCAGTGTTGGCAATTGGTGCCTGACTCTGAGGGTGTGGATTAAAACTTCCCGAAAAGAAAAGAATTTGTACTATTGCAGAAAGTGGGATCCCAATAGAAAAAAGTTATGTTAAATTAAATGCATAAACATGAAATACTTAGACTATTGCAATCCGTTCTATAATTATAACGATTAAGAAGAACACTTATAACATTTATCTTTATCATGTTAAATCAAGCATCCTATTCATGTTTCATATGTATTTGCTTTACAAAATATTGATAACGTCAATTTTGGTCACTGATTTCATCTCAAATTCGAAATTAAAGAAGTCTATAAGAAATGATCATCATATAAAAGAAAAACAGGTAGAAGAATGTTAAATTCATCTACTAGTGATGTGTTAATACAGGTAAATTATCTGAAATTTACAGCTCATTATAATAATAATAATAATAGTGCATATTTATATAGCGCACATATCCACTCTACGAGTATGCTCATGGCGCTCATTATGAATTCTTTACATGCATGAGGTCGAAATAAATGGGTTTTTTCCCTGTTTTATAATTATCACTTACTGCTACAACCCAAGATAGTAAATAGTTGAATTAAAAGTTATATAAGAAATTACATATATTTTAAGTCCAAATTAATGTGCAAGGTATGTTATGTAGTGTATATAACTAACCACCCAAAACTTAAAAGAATGTAAATAGATGAATTGAAAGTTACAATGCATTATATAAACTCAATGCAAATTGACTTTGTAACCAAACCTATTTTCATAAGTATCTCATGTATTGTACAGCCAAAATTCAATATGAAATATATATAAGCGCTAGGTTAAACCAAAGAGTACTTTTGGCATTCACAATTCTAAAAATCTTCCAGGTATTTTATCAAAATCTAGTCATTTGGTAGGGAACATAATCACTGATACAGGAATAAAATTTAAAATATTTGAAACAAATATAATAAGCTTAAGAAACAATAAAGATGACAACATTTTCTCACAGGCCATTTGGTCATGCTAAATATAAAAAAAATTGAGACAGTCTCCTGACTTTGACAGATTCAGAATAACATAGCTATGACCATCTACAAAAGGGCCTGTGCTGCTTATTTACTTATGCAAAGACAAAAACTGTATATCCCTTCATCAGGTGAAGGGGCAAGAACATCCCAGAAATATTGGTCATACAGTAAAGAAGTCATTCATAATATTTCGTCTTTTACATGTACAACTTGTAAATGCTTCTAAAAAACCTCAAAAGCTTGATCTATGAATTATTCAAATAGGTTACTTCAAGGAAGAATTTGTTGGGACACTCATCCAATTCAAGGTCAAGATATGTGAATTCTTTTAGCATTAAAGTCAATGTCCATTACAATACATCTGGCCATGTAGAATCAGAGATATGTACATTTTTATTGATGTATGTTGAAAACTAATAATGATGCGCATAATTGGACCACTCGTCTTCAGTTAAAGAATAATTGAAAAAACAATTAAGTTCAAATTGATATAAATTCGTAATGTTAAAACAAGCTAACAATTGAAATGTTCAAAATCTGAAAATCGAAAACAATTTTTTTTAAATATTAAAAATTTTCAAATTCAAATATGCAAATTAATTTGTACTCACCCCCTACTCCTCCATCATCACTATCATCATTGTTATCATTATTCTGTGCTCCAACAAGTACTCCCGTCACATTTTTACTCTCGGGATCCTGGGATACATTGCTCTTGGATCCTATCAGCGAATATGCATCCATCATTACTATGTTCGATTCCGACTTGCACCTCACTTTATGTTTTGATTTAATATTCTCCGTCGACGTATCCGATTTTGAACTTGACAAGGGGGACAACCCTTTGGAATCACTACCATCCAAACTATCCTTCCACGACGAACTCTCCTGGAAATAAAGATAAACTCCGATGGTGCGAACTCCGCTTTCCTTATCCAGATGAACAACCTCACGAGTTATTTTCTCAAATTTTATACATGATTCGGGTAACACATTAATCTTCTCAAGCACCTCGATCAACGAATTCTGCAACTCCTCTGCAGTGCTACTGCTTGGAAGAACCTTCGTTGTATTGACGCGACTGTTGTCTATATCGGGGAAGAAGAAAGGAGTATTCCTATCTCCTCTGTCAGAGAGCTCGTTGATTTCACTGGGTTTCGCTGTCGATAGCACAGCCAGTATAAGCAGCTGACTGCCCCTGCTCAGCTTTAGATCCATAGCGTGTCGATGCTATAGCCATTCCATAGGACTACCTGTTAGAGAGAGAGAGCGAGTGATTAGCTGCAGTCAAAAGGCATTAAAGACTGAATACATTGCAACACATCTCACACGCAGAATCGGAGATTTCATTGCATGTGTACTAGATTGCTTCAAATAGTATTAAAGATACTGTTCATTGCAACACATGCAGAATTGGAGAAAAGACATTTTATTGCATGTGAACCAAAGTGGTTAAAATAGTATTAACGACAGTGTCCATCACAATATATTTCACATGCATACTAGAGATAGATACACATTTCATTGGATGTGTACTAGATTGGTTCAAATACTGGTAGCTTTACAGAAAGTGTTCATTGCAACACATGCAGTATTGGAGATGAATACATTTTATTGCAAGTGTACTACATTGCTTCAAATAGTATTAAGATACTGTCCATTGCAACACATGCAGAATTGGAGATACATATTATTTCAATGCATGGGTACTAGATTGGTTCAAATAGTATTAAAAACAGTGTCCATCACAATATATTTCACATGCAGGATTGAAGAAAAGTACATTTCATTGCATGTGTACAAAATTCATTCAAATACATTACAGAAAGTGTCCACTGCAACACATCTCACATACATAATCAGAGATATGAACATTTCACTGCATATATACTAGATTCATTCAAATAACATACACGTTTGTGGGATGTTTTACATTTTACATGCAGATTAACAAATAAACAGATATCAAACTAGGTTCATACAAAAGCATCCATTGCATATACATACACTGTAAACTCCGTACTTGGAGGCGATAGTGTCTGTGTCCTTCAACTTGTCCAATATGTTACATTTCTATACACTCAATATCAAACTGAACCCAATAGCATTAAACTAACATCCATTTAGGATTGCAAATGTCATTATTGTAAATGCAGTATTCAGTATCATACAGTGGAGGTTCCAGAGAAGGGGGGAGGGGGACGGGGGGACGACGCGGGATGATATGAGGGGTGGGGGTGATGTATGAGAAGATGTATACATGCAGAAATTATAACAGCTGGAATGAATAAATGAGAGAATTATGTTACAACCCCCCCCCCCCCCCCATGTTTTTTCGTTTGGTTGTCAATATTTGAAGACTGTGCACCCCACAACCTCCAACAAACAATAAACCCGAGGCCATCAATACATATATATATATATATATGGAAATTTGTATAGCGCTGTCGTCGATCCAATTGCATGCTCATAGCGCTACATGTAAGGATTTTAAACTGAACATATTACATATGCAAATCTGAGAACTGAGTATATCCTTATTGAAATGATACATTCAAATGTAAATTTGTAATTGAAGTTAGAAATAAAATAAATAGATTAGGATCCCTCTATTACAATATCATATTTCACCATTGATGGTAGGATGCTTCTTTACCCTTTACCTGAGGGGCCCTGAATGTCCGAGATATTGTTTTAACACTTTGTGATTTCTGTAAGTTGGCCACAAAGAATGACTTGGTATAATCAATTATACAGCTAAAGTGCTAAAAAAAATATACATTCACTTGTGATGCAAATCAATTTAATATATTATATCAATATTGAAATAAATTCACTTGTAATCAATTTCACCAATGTCAATTTCATTTAATTCACATCACTTATTTGATAAATGCCTTATCCATGTTTGATGAAATAAGACAAGTCAAAGCAAATGAAGTCTCATGTTAAATTAGCTCAAAACATCTCTTGTGAATTATTTTTAAATGCAGAGCATTTGCAACTCAATTTGACTGTAAATTCTGTTTTAAACAGTATCATGTTAATCGTCTTGGGCACAACAGCTTCTGTATTTTATGAGCAAAATGCCTGAAGCAATTTGATTCGTTAAAACAAAAAATGCCATTTTGATAGTCAATAACATTTGCTGCTCAAAATTTGGAAACGGATTGGGTGGGGGTTGGTGGTTGGTCAATGGTGTTCGATGAATTTACATGCAAAATGGAGGAGGAAAGGGCTGTCAAGCCCCATGATCCCCCTCCGCCCATGAATTTGATTATTTTAAAACTGAGCTTATCAACTCCTTAATTATATATGTATAGCCTTTTTCCTTGTCTTCGCTTACACAGTTAACAAAGTTTATAAAAAAAAAATTATTGACAAAAGGCACAACTTCACTTCTTGTAGAAAGTTTCATGAATATAGAATGAAGAGTTTTTGAGTGGCCTGCACAGAAGCAATTTCTAACTTAAAATATTTTCATTATCAAAACGGACAGCTGTGCAGGAAATTTTATATATTTTTATTATCCGTCGCAACAGTGCAATGTGATTTCATGCTCAACCATCCTCCAAGTGCCAAGCAAGAAAGCAACAACGCCATCAATATATTTTTTAATATTAAACATATATTTGGCTCTGTACACTGGCTGGTCTAAAATTTAGTCTATGGAATTTATTTTAATTAGTGTACCGTCATCCTAATGATTATATATATTTTTAATACTTTTGTTCAGTTTATCTAGAAGTGCTGAATAAGGATATAGACTGTATTAAATAGGTGATATCTGTCTTTTTCTGACTAATACAATGTTTATCTTATCACTCGTGAAAATATATAATTTTTCTAACTCGCAAGATGGGCGAACTGGCTGGTGCTGAGAGCACAAAACGAATTTCCAAATGTTCATGTACTGGGGATGATAATGAGTTATCATTATTATTCTAATTATCACTAACCCCCACAACCGTTGACAGATACTTACATGGTTCAGTACTAAACTAACCCTATATGTGTTCTCTAAATGATCATTATTGTGAATAATGAAAAACTGTAAATTGAAATTCTCAGCATGAGATCGATAACCATTGTCATTTGAGAGCCCACAGATAAAGAATTCATGTTGATAGGCGATCCATAAATTACAGGACTGATACCGGTGTATTTCATTGTCAAGTCAGAAGCAAATTTACATTTTAATGTTTTAGGACTTTAAAATGGCACTTTCATGTTTCTGAAAAAAATCTTCATTTTCAATTTCAAATTCTCAATTTTGACAGTGAATAATCAAGTGATGATTTCATGCAACAACCAATGTAGAGAATGATTTTCCATCAAAACAGTAGTCAATGGGTATTTATCAGTTGAAACTAGAATGCTTCTTTCAGAAATGACAGTTTTATGATGATTTGCAATCTGCCTTTTACAACAAATTACCAATCTTGTGTTATTTTCTCCAATTTTGTAAGTTGTGTAATGCAATAATTGATATTAAGACAGTTTTATGATCATTTGCAATTTGACGTTCTCAATATTGTATTTTTTAATATATAAATTAAAAAAATTATATTGATTTAATTATAAGATAAAATAGAGGATTAATTAATTGTCAGTCAAGTCCAAACCATAAACAGTCCTTGACCGACTTTGTTGTCAATCAACATTGTTTATATATCTAAGCATATTGAAAGAATAGAATTTATTTACCGTATATTACAGTGTATAAGGCGACCCTGTGTATAAGACGACCCCCTTTCTCAGACCCCTAAAATCAGGTAAAAACCATGTATCTCATGTATAAGGCGACCCCCTTCTAGCAATCATGGAAACAGGTCGACATGCCATGATGGGAAAACACGTTGGTAAGATTTGGTAACGGTAAGTTGATACCGGTAATTTTTTAAGTAACATGACATAACTGTTTTGTTATAATCGTTTGTTTTTTAAATATATTGTTTTAAATGTACCAAAATAAAAAAAATACCTACGTTTTCTTACGGTGTTTGTTCTTATTTTTTAATGATATGTCATTTTCTTGTCAGTTCATGCGAGATTAGCAACACTACAGTCAACAATCTATCGTAACTATTTCGCCATGTTTTTTTAGTCTAACATCTAAACAAAGCCGATACTCCTTACACAGATTTAGAAATCGCTTCAGTGTTTATAATATTAAAATGGTGTCAAGAGCTTTGATAACCAAGCTTGATTGCGCATGCCCGAAGCCAAGCAAGATTTAATGTCTAGATTTCTATCGTAGTGTTGTAAATATTTGTCCCTTCTTATAAACAAAGTTTAACTAGTTGTATTTAATACTGCAGAATGGTTTTGAAAGGTTGGTAATGTTTGATAGCTGAAGTCAAGCCATTATTTTTCATTCCAACTCTGCTTAGCTTTACCGCTGATTCTCTATTACGCAGCTGTCAGTATTTGGCTCCCAACGTGTGTTATAGCGAGGGGCCACTCAATGCAGTAAACTTCTCACGCTCAAGACGTGTTTATTTAACGTTGACCATGTAAACATCCAGAGAAGGACATACAGACCAATTACTGATAAGAACACAACAAAGTTAAGATAATTACCGGATACGTTAATGAATAACTGCCCTGATTGGAATTAACATTACGTCAATGACACGTGTTTATCGAGATAAGCTTGTCAAGTTTTATGAATGAATAGGTTAGTTGTAGAATTTCATTGGTCCACGTCATGAATGAATGGATAAATTGTAGAATTTCATTGGTCCACGTCACTGAATTTATCGATCGTTTGCTTGACTGCTTGTACCACTTTTGGTCCGTCAACCTATTATTTTTAAATGAATTATCAAATATATTTTATGTATTTAGCTCCATATAGTAATAAAAAAAACCCATAATAATACATAATAATTATAAAAGTATATTTATTTCCATTTTGTTAGCATGAGATAACATCAATATTCTGTATTGCTGTTTCCGGTTTCAACATCGTGAGTTCGTCAATGAAGCTTCAAAATTTCTTCTTCTGAAACATAGCCCTTGTGTATAAGACGACCCCCTTCTTTGACCCCATATTTTCTGGTATAAAAAAGTCGTCTTATACACTGTAATATACGGTATCTGTGCTCTATAGCAAAATACAACAAACCATCAACATAAACAACCCTTGAATTCCATTTACCTTCATAATATGCAAGTATATGTACAAAAAACTTATTCTAAAAGAGAGGCAAAATTAACTGGTTTTTAAAAGATAGCGTAGATGAAAAGTGCATATTGTTTAAGAAAATAATAATTTTTCACTTATATTACAAGCTCATCAGCTAAATCTGGCAACATTTTAAATTGGTATGGAAACTTTGGCAACATTTTTATTTGGAAGGGCATGGGCGGATTTAGAGGTGGGGTGCAGGGGTGCGCACCCCCCTTTTCATTTGACATTTTAAAAAATGACCATTGAAACCAAACTCAAAAATAGTAGTGCACCCCCCCCCCTTTTGTGCCACGGAGGTAGTACATTCCCACCCTATATTCCCCTGGGGAGCATTTTGGAATGATATGGATTGAATAACCGTTCCCCCCCCCCCCACTGAAGGCATTTTCGAGGGCTGGAAAAGTGCACCCCCTGTTTCCAAAAAAGCTGTATCCGCCCCTGGAGGGATTCTGAATAAAATTTTGTTTCACTTTGTCTAAATCTTGGTAGGAGAATATGTAAACAAACTTAATCAATGTTTTTCTTCTATACTTCAAAAGATAATTAATTTCTGAGATGATTTTCTTACACATTTTCAATTTCATTCAACTTAAATCCAAAATATACCCATCTCTAACACAGAAAATCAAATTTCCTATATGTTTATTCAACTGATAACAAAAGACTGTAATTTGAAGCTAAATTGACAAACCCGATTCAAGCGATTGATTATAACACACCACATAATCCCATATCATAGTCTCCCATTAAAGAATATTATTCTTTTTTCTAAATGGAAATGTTCAATGCTGGAGGTAACAAATAATTCTTCAAATATTTACTGATTAATTGGTTAAAGAGAGATCACAGGGAAGGTTCATACGTCTTGTAATGATTTTCAAACATATTGTGGTTGAGAGCATGGTTAGCAGAGGTCGTTAGCTGTCAGTTGTAAAGCTTGTATTGATTCCCGTCTCAACTCGCTGAAACCGACAATCGTCAATATTTGTACATCACGATGCTGATTTCCTAGACACGACGGTCCGTCATGTGATTGTAAGACATGTTAACACAAGATTCACATTACAAACTGGCCTGTGATAAACGGTTTCCAATTAGGACTTTGATGCAACTTCAGATATACCCTTTCTTTCAAAATTAACTCCTAATATTTAACTACAAAATGCTGATTTTATAAACACAACTATTTTCCATGATCTTATAAGATATCCTAACATTAGATTCAAATTGCACGTTCAAGATTTACACTGGAAGATTCACATTACAACACAGTCTTGTGATAAATATATAGTATCCAACTTTAAGTACTATCGATCTTCAGCACGTTTACATATATCAAATAAGATGTAGAACATATGGTAATATATTCCTTCTTCTTCAGCAAGCCTTGACCAGAGTAAATTCATCATATTGTTCAACAGAACAACAAGTTTTATCATCACACTCAATTAACCACAGTAAATTCATCATATTGTTCAACAGAACAACAAGTTTTATCATCACACTCAATTAACCACAGTAAATTCATCATATTGTTCAACAGAACAACAAGTTTTATCATCACACTCAATTAACCACAGTAAATTCATCACATTGTTCAACAGAACAGCAAGTTTTATTATCACACTCAATCTTCCATATGTATATATAAATATATACATCAGGAAAACAGAATTGAAATTAAAAAGGAGAATCTATCTTCATCGTTCTCAAAATAAAAAATCACAATCGTACTATCCCTCTTAGTGCGCATCTAGAACTATGTGGAAAAAATAAATATTCTGTTTTTCCGATATACAAAGTTGATTCAACTGAATCTGATTGCTTGGCAGAAAAAGAATTATTGTTTATTAATAAATATAAGCCAAAACTCAATTCTAAAATGTAATTTCATTATCAATTCAATGTACATCTATTTTTATGCATTGTATCTATGAATGTATCTATGCAATGTATTGTGACGTCATAATTACACCTTATGACGCATTAACCGACTAAACGTCATTCACCAGATGAGACCCGTGATGGTCGAAAGCATGCTTGTGAATTATGAATAAATCATCGTGATTTCTTCGACAATTGTATTTTTCTATACGAGACCTGAGGGTTGGACAAGTTTGAACTGAATTTTGTTATAAATATATATATGTATATATATATATATATATATATATACTTCATAAGATGTAGACCTTACATAATACATATTCTCTGATATGAAAGACGACAGCAATATACCTCTACTTCTGTAGGAAGAATTCATCACATTGTTCAATATAGTTGACATTTCCCCGTCCAAACTCCTTGAATCATGAACTTCTCCTCCTAAAGAGTTCTCCAGAGGATATTGCAATAACAGGAGCCAGACGTTCATTGACTTTTCAGACGAGAGACCTTCACTTTGTCCAATAAGTGCCTTGTATATCGGCCAGGTCACAATCTGACATGGATTGGTATAATACTTTAACAAGCAGACTTTGACTGTTGTAGAGAACTCTTCTACATGCAGTAAGATTTGGGTGCAATGCTACACTGAATTTAAGCAGGGTACAACCCATGGGTCGCTAGTTCCAGTCGATGGTTGCAGGTTTCACCGCAATGCATAGCCACAATGGTGTTGCAGGCTTTCTCCCAACACTACTAGCACTGCAGTGATATAAGTGAAATACTCTTACAAGTGGTGTTAAACCTCTCCTCACTTCACCTCACCTCACCTCACTTCTAATCACCTCAAATTGCCTCACCTCACCTGACTTCACCTCACCTCAATCACCTCAACTTGCCTCACCTCACCTCAACTCGCCTCAATCACCTCAAATTGCCTCACCTCACCTCACCTCACCTGACTTCACCTCACCTCAATCACCTCAAATTGCCTCACCTCACCTCACCTCACCTCACCTCACCTGACTTCACCTCACCTCAACTTGCCTCACCTCACCGCACCCCCAAAACCGCCAGACAATAACAAAATTCTTGTAAAGACATAAGAAGACACTCTATATGAGTCATACAATTGACATAGGCAAATCTGGAAGTCGACTGTCATTGTGACTTAAGATCTTCCCATCACTACCGAAATAGACATGCAAGACAAAGACTGAATGACATCGCGAGTGTCCAAGTTAAGCAGCTTCCATGGTAATTGACCATTAGGACAACGCAACACCTGATCAAAGGTCAGCCATGACAGTTGGTCCCAGTTGTGGGAGAAATAAATAAGCAATATTTGTAGAACTGTTAAGGAGATACTCTATATTATCCCTGAAACAGTTCGACAAATTAAAAATTGTATTAGTTGGTATAAACAAATATGAAAAATACTTCAGTGTCTATAAAACAATGCTATTGTGTTATATGGAATTTGGTTATCAATAAAAACTTGTCATATCACTACCTGTTGACAAAAACATGTTTACATTCTTACAGATTTTTTTCTTTCTAAATGTCAATAATTTTCTTTAAATGATTGTGTCAGTATAATAGACATAACAACATCTTGAGGTAATAATTTCTTAAATTCTCCTCATAAAACTAACGATAGGTTTCACTGACTGTATATACTTAATGAGATGAGATTTTCAACAAGATTTTCGACAAGAAATGGCAAATGTTCTACCAGATTACCAAATTATGCATAGTTAAAAAAGGATGCTCATTTTATTAATGGAGCATCCAAGATCACTTTACCTTATCATACGTCATCTTATGATGTCATCCTATTGTTAACATTACATATGATTGAATATAATTTCACTGAGTAGAATAATAATACCGTATATTACAGTGTATAAGGCGACCCTGTGTATAAGACGACCCCCTTTCTCAGACCCCTAAAATCAGGTAAAAACCATGTATCTCATGTATAAGGCGACCCCCTTCTAGCAATCATGGAAACAGGTCGACATGCCATGATGGGAAAACACGTTGGTAAGATTTGGTAACGGTAAGTTGATACCGGTAATTTTTTAAGTAACATGACATAACTGTTTTGTTATAATCGTTTGTTTTTTAAATATATTGTTTTAAATGTACCAAAATAAAAAAAATACCTACGTTTTCTTACGGTGTTTGTTCTTATTTTTTAATGATATGTCATTTTCTTGTCAGTTCATGCGAGATTAGCAACACTACAGTCAACAATCTATCGTAACTATTTCGCCATGTTTTTTTAGTCTAACATCTAAACAAAGCCGATACTCCTTACACAGATTTAGAAATCGCTTCAGTGTTTATAATATTAAAATGGTGTCAAGAGCTTTGATAACCAAGCTTGATTGCGCATGCCCGAAGCCAAGCAAGATTTAATGTCTAGATTTCTATCGTAGTGTTGTAAATATTTGTCCCTTCTTATAAACAAAGTTTAACTAGTTGTATTTAATACTGCAGAATGGTTTTGAAAGGTTGGTAATGTTTGATAGCTGAAGTCAAGCCATTATTTTTCATTCCAACTCTGCTTAGCTTTACCGCTGATTCTCTATTACGCAGCTGTCAGTATTTGGCTCCCAACGTGTGTTATAGCGAGGGGCCACTCAATGCAGTAAACTTCTCACGCTCAAGACGTGTTTATTTAACGTTGACCATGTAAACATCCAGAGAAGGACATACAGACCAATTACTGATAAGAACACAACAAAGTTAAGATAATTACCGGATACGTTAATGAATAACTGCCCTGATTGGAATTAACATTACGTCAATGACACGTGTTTATCGAGATAAGCTTGTCAAGTTTTATGAATGAATAGGTTAGTTGTAGAATTTCATTGGTCCACGTCATGAATGAATGGATAAATTGTAGAATTTCATTGGTCCACGTCACTGAATTTATCGATCGTTTGCTTGACTGCTTGTACCACTTTTGGTCCGTCAACCTATTATTTTTAAATGAATTATCAAATATATTTTATGTATTTAGCTCCATATAGTAATAAAAAAAACCCATAATAATACATAATAATTATAAAAGTATATTTATTTCCATTTTGTTAGCATGAGATAACATCAATATTCTGTATTGCTGTTTCCGGTTTCAACATCGTGAGTTCGTCAATGAAGCTTCAAAATTTCTTCTTCTGAAACATAGCCCTTGTGTATAAGACGACCCCCTTCTTTGACCCCATATTTTCTGGTATAAAAAAGTCGTCTTATACACTGTAATATACGGTAATAATAATAATAATAATATGTCATCTTCTTCTCAGCAGTTTCTCAAGGCGCTGACATTATTACCCTGACGGAATCGTACTTTCGGAGCCTCCATAAGCAGTATATACACGAAACCCGTAGTTAATTCAGGTACCCAATTAAACAGCTGGGTGGACTAAGTGCAATGTGGATAAAGTGACTTGCCCAAAGACACAACACAGAAGGAGACCCAGGTTACAAATTGTAGGTGCCTCCACCGGGACTCGAACCCAGGTCGTTTGCGTGAGAGGCAAGCAATCTAACCACTACACTACTGTGCTCAACACTTCGAATAAGAAGATCTTATTTCACTCAATAAAACCAATGAAAATGCTGTATTTCTCAAGTTAAGATATTTAAAATCATGTAACGTCATATAATTGAAAATGTTACTTCACTGAGTAATTCACTAATTTCACTCAGTGAAGATATTGACCTCCCTTGATAAATGCTGTATCCACTGAAAATAGAAGAAAATCCTGTACGTGTATATGAGAATCCGCTCATTGTAACACTGGCTCTCAAGGAGGAACAGACACTATGTCAGTGTACAAGATCTCCTGAACTACATCATGGGGGATTCTAACCAGGTGAGAGTCAGACACTCTACCAACTGAGCTAAATTTATAAGGGACAATCGACTAAACCAAGCTATAGTAGGGATGCTTTGACCTCACACTTTCACACTTAGATTCAGAACCTTATGCGGTTTGAGAAGCTGTTGAAACCTAAGTAACCATTTAATAAAGAAGTTGAATATCCATAAAATATTGTACTTAAAGGCGCTGTAGCAAGTTGTTTGCATATTATTTTTTCTCTAATTTGCCATTATTATTAAAGTTTATACAATATATTGTTACATTAGAGGGTAAACATCTTATTACATGACCTGATAAGCCATATCCATAGAGAATGGCTATCTCTATTGAAAGAAAATGGTTTGACTAAAGCGACAATGTTGTGGAACTCTTTCGTGTGAGAGGTAGACTTGTAGGTCTCATGCAAATTTGAAGGTTCAGACAGCAAGATGGTTGTATTCCACCATAATGTCATATTTAAAACTTTACTCGGAGTGTTTAGGTATTGCCACATCAGTCAGATAACTTCAACTACCTTCCAGCAGCCATTTTAATGTAAACACTTTCCAATAGCCGCTTGATTGGAAATGGACTGAACCATGTAAATGTGTTTTGGAACTCTTTTGATTGATTCAGGAGTATTATTTAGCCATTGGTAACACTTATTTACCTTTTTGTGAGAGCACTTTATTTCAGTAAGAACGGCGTGCTAAAGTGCCTTTAAATCAGAATCCCTTCATTATAACACTGGCTCTGTGGTCAATGAAGATGCAGACACTATGTCAGTGTACAAAACCTCCTGATTAATCTCACTGATACAGTCAGCATCAGGGCTTTGACACTAAGTTGATTACCCAGGTAGGTGTCAAATTATAATGAAAATAATTGATTAAATAGGTGTCAAACCCACAAGCTTCCCTCTGGTAATCAATAATTTAATTAGTGAAAGTGACGCATAAAAATATTCACAATTCATTTCATCTTCATAATCAACAAAACGGATTAGCATATTTGTGCTGCAACCATATTGATCCACATTTAAAGGGACAGTAAATGGGTCAAGGATATATTTTCAGTGGATACAGTATCTACACCAAAATAGCAATAAAGAAGTTGACTATCCATAGAACTTGTTCTCTATGCAATTAAAACAATGTAAATTTGAAATATATTGCTTGAAATAAAGAATAATGTATCCTCAAATTATATTAATAATGTTTAATTTGCTTTAAAATACAAAATATAACATTCATCATGTTCCTGTCATATAAAATATGAATTCATAATCATTTCTTTCATCGACAGCTGTCAATAACAACATGTGTCAGTTTCGATATTTAATGATAACATAAAAAGATCAATAATTGTTGATTTCATCTCAAACTGTCATGAAAACAGATTACATCAACATTTGTTTGTCGTGATCAATGTAAAAGATAATTGATAATTACATATAATCATTCATAATTGTTGATTTCATCTAAAAACTTGAAAACAGATGATTTCAACATGTGTAAGATGAAATTAATATGACAAATGTGAAAAAAACATATGACAAAATTTAAAATTGTTGATTTCATCAGTTATTGAAATTGACGAGTGTTAGTTGCAATCGATTTCATCTCAGCCCCTATAAACTAATTGACTTCATACTCACAGCTTAAATGATTATCTTGTGATTGAGAAATCGACGACTGATTAGAAAGAAGATCAACGACGGAACAAGTCATCCATCCTCCAATTCCATTGTTGATAGTTGAGGCTTTATGTCAGGCGCAGTTTTAACTTACGAGGGGCGAATTGCGAGGCATAGTGAAACTATTCGATCAATAATCGTCAGCTTGTTGCCGCCAGGAATCCAAACTCTATCAAAAGAGGTCAAATGTTGCTTGTGAAATGAATACGCTTTTTTGGTAGTGATGCAACGGAAAGCAATACAATGAAATTCGGATTTATTCCTTTCTACAATTATTTCAGTTAACTTCTTTTTGTATTAAGAAATTATAATTAATTCAATGTAATTAGAATATTCTCCAATGCTTCTGTTTTTTGGTATCAAAACAACAAAAATAGAGTCTGGGCTCTGTAGCTCATCAGGGTTTATATTGTTTAATGATGAAGACTGAAATAGATTTTTAGATCATGGCCCGTGAGGCCCATATTTGGGGCAACAGGTCACCAAATCTACAATTTAGAATCTCAATTGGCTAAAGAGTCTGTAAACAATATTACAGCCTTCTAGATCTTTTCTTTCTGGAGACGAAGATGAAAATAGGTTTTTAGTTCATGGCCTGTGAGGCCCTTATTTGGGGCCACAGGGTCACCAAATCTACAATTTAAAATCTCCATTGGCTAAAAACTCTGCACGAATCATTTCAGCCTTCTAGGTCTTTTTGTTCTGGAGAAGAAGATGAAAATAGGATTTAAGGTCATGGCCTGTGAGGCCCTTATTTGGAGCACCAGGGTCACGAAATCTACAATTTAGAATCTTCATTGCCCAAGGAGTGTGCGAACAACATTTCAGCTCTCTAGACCTTTTGAAACTGGAGAAGAAGATGAAAATAGGTTTTTAAAATTGTGCTAAATGGGGTCACAGGGTCACCAAATCTAAAATTTAGAATCCCCATTAGCCAAGGAGTCTGCACATAAAATTTCAGCTCTCTAGAGTCATTGGTTCTGGAGAAGAAAACGAAAATGCAAAAAGTTTACGGACGGATGGACAAATGGACGGACGCCCACACACCATTCCATGCCATAAGCCCATCGGGCCTTTCAGGCCTGATGAGCTAAAAAGCAGTTTGGATTTATTCCTTTTTACAATTATGTAAGCCAACTCGTTCTTTTTGTATTGAAAAGCTATAATTAATTCAATGTAATTCAGATTATTATCCAAAAACTGTTTTTTTGGTATTAAGGTACAATGAGCAGTGCAATGAACATTCAGAAATGTGCATTTTTTTTAAATATTTGCAGGCTGCCTCCATTTGTTTATTTCTATTGCCATTATCAATGACAAAATTACAATTATATAAAGAAATCTGCCTCTTTTCAAATATTTTGTATGCCTCAGTTTTTGTAAAGTGAAACATGTGATTGACACAAAAGTAAGAATTAGGCTTCTTTTAAATATCAAATATTTATCCATTTTAGTATTAGATTTAAATATATTCATATACGAAAAATGAATTAAAAAATTAGCTATTGGCTCTGGAGTGCATATATTGTTTGATGTTGAGGTGACATGGGGTTCAAGAGTATTTCACTTATATCACGGCTGCTAGTATTATTGCAGGGAGAAAGCCGGCAATGTCATGTGGCTGATGAGCATTGGCTGAAAGTAGCGAACCATTGGTGGTACTGCGCTGAAATTCAGTGTAGCATTGTACTCAAACATTACTGCGTGTAGAACAGTTCACTACAGCACACAGATTCTCTGAGGCCCAGGCGGGGTTCATACCCTTGACCTCTTGATCCAAAGCCGAATGCACTATTATGCCCCTATTTGATGTTGAAGACTAACATAAATATTTCTTCAAATAAAGCACAAACATGTCCAATGGTTTTTAATCAAGAAGTCAGTTAACCATGTTGCCTGCCTTCTTCATAGAAGGAAAGATTTGTTTCCCTACCACTCCCCTCCCTATGAATCTCATTGGTTGGAACTGATTTGGTTTGTCAGCTATGCAGTGTAATTTTGTGGAGTGCAACTAGCCCTAACCCTAAATCCTAACTAACCTTAACCTTAACCCTAACCCTAACCCTAACCCCTAACCCCTAATCCCTAACTAACCCTAACCCTAACCCTAACCCTACCCTAACTCTAACCCTAACCCTAACCCTAACCCTAAACCCTAAACCCTAAACCCTTACCCCTCAGCCCCAGCCAACACAATTACCTCCACCCTTAATTTGGGGAGTAGGACAATGAAATTTTAAAATCTTAATCTTCATCCAAGAAAGGTAATATTTTCAAAATTTGAGTTTTCTAATATTACTAGTTCCTAGAGAAAAGTCTTAAGATGATTTAAGCTTTCAGGTTTCAGGACCTATTTTCCCATGTAAATATTTGCCAGTGAAACAGTTCAAAGGAGAAGAGGAAAAAGTGAAAAGTTTATGTATGATGTCCAACGCACGACAGATGGATGACGGCCCAAGCCAAGAGCCCATCTTGCCTTGCCAGCCTGATGCGCTAAAATGTTGTTATCCAGAGATTTCGTTTTTCTGAAAGTGTCAGTTTCTGTGAAATTGAGCAAAGTAAATGAAGTAAAACTTCAACATCAGCTTCCCACTGTAATTGCTTTACAATCGCTTTTGTGATACAACTGTAATTATCTGGTCGTCATCACCAACGTGTGACATCTTGCAAAACCTTGTAACTTCCTTGTAAAATTCAATTACACTGTAATCGGTAAAACATTGTTTGAAACATGTGCAGAGAATCTTGTCCAATTGTCTTTTGATAAGAAATGTACTTTGCCGAAGATATGAACGAGAAACAAGTTATGTGGATTTACAACTTCTTTATTGCAAGAGTGTGATATTTGGGTGTAGATGCTACACACCTTTATCAAGAACGTGTCAATACTTGCTTGATAATGGTTTTAGCATCTACACCGAAAGGATGACACTAACATGGCAAATATCCCCCACCGCTAATGATTCTTATATAATGTTGTCCCTCACCGCTAATAATTATTATATAATGTTGTAAGGAGTCAAAATGGTATGGTGACTTTAAAAATTAGGTCTCTCACCAAAGTCCACCATGTCTGCATAATCCTCCAATGGTAGTTGTCAATAAATTTGACGACATTTGGTGCAACAATTCAAGAGATACTTGTCAACATATGAACATTGGACAGACACTGCAGACTCAATAATCACATTGTGCATTGTGACGTGAGGACAATTACTCAAATAAATGGTGTAAAACACTAATTTTTACTATTGGTAGTATGTTCAATATTCTGTAAATTACAAATTGTTATTTTTCAGGTCATATAAACATACATAAAGATACAGAATTTAATAGAAATATTTTTCAAATACTCTCTACAGTTAAAGCAATTCGCAACTTTGCAAATGATAAATTGATGGCCTCGAGTGAGTGTTGACTTTACAACCTCGAAGATTCATTCAAATAATCGATATGAAATAATTACTCCTTTTCTCCACATTGCAAAGGATGGAAAAATTTGAATTCTTGTTACGACAATATTGCATGTGTTGAGAAACTTAAGATTTTAAAAATGCTTCATTCCAGAGCTTAATTCTTTAAAAAGATGAGAAACTTTGCAACGACCTCTGTATTGTTAACGTCCGTGTTGTTGAGGACTTGTGATATCCGTCTCACGAAGAAAACATTCCATTTCCTTGGATAAAAATGTGTATGCCATTGTGAAGGGTTAATGATCAAAAACCTTTCATGGAGGATTCAGTGTTCTTTACACAATTGTCATTCTGATGTGAAGAACTCTGACATCTTGCACAGAGGATTCCAATTAACTCTGGAAAAAACCTCCATTCTATCCTGATTGGTAGGCGATCTTCTAGAATCACATGGCATCTGGATGACTTTTCAACTTTGTGTCATCTGTCAAAATGTCCATTCTTTGTTCATTTATTAATGTTTGTTTTAAACATTCTTAGATGAAAATTCTAAGGAACCTTAGAAATATTTCAAAATTTTAAACAAACTTTTAATACCAGGTGTAAATTCTGAAAATATACCCCCCTTATCCCAGAATCTACCCCCTCTTATAAGAAACTACTCCCTGGGTATATACTCTGGGAGCTCCTAGAATCTACCCCCTCTTATCAGAAATTACCCCATGGGTATATACTTTCGGAGCTCCCAGACTCTACCCTGGGGTATAATCTGGAAGCTCTCAGAATCTACCCATGGGTATAATCTGGAAGCTCCCAGAATCTAACCTATTTTTATGTAATCTAGAAGTTGCTTGGGTGTTTGGTTTAAACATATTTTATTCAATAGATTATTTATCTCAATGGTCATTTATTACAGGGGATGGGCCGGGAGTTTTCAGGGGAGGGTCATGAAATAATATAAAGTCACAAGGGGAGGATCATGCAATAATATAAAGTCACAAGGGGAGGGTCATGAAATAATATAAAGTCACAAGGGGAGGGTCGTGAAATAATATAAAGTCACAAGGGGAGGGTCATGAAATAATATAAAGTCACAAGGGGAGGGTCATGAAATAATATAAAGTCACAAGGGGAGGGTCATGAAATAATATAAAGTCACAAGGGGAGGGTCATGAAATAATATAAAGTCACAAGGGGAGGGTCATGAAATAATATAAAGTCACAAGGGGAGGGTCATGAAATAATATAAAGTCACAAGGGGAGGGTCATGAAATAATATAAAGTCACAAGGGGAGGGTCATGAAATAATATAAAGTCACAAGGGGAGGGTCATGAACAAAATTACAAAAGGTTGGGAAGGGTCATTTTAAAATAGACCAGTAATAAAACCATCTTTCTTACAGACTTGAACGAGGACCTGAAATATTATAGTAAAGCATTTGATAAAACAATCTTCAGGATTTGGACTTCATGATCATAGCAAGACTGCTTGATATTAAAAACTGATGCTAGTATAAGAGTTCTTTCACTTATTCAAAATCTACCCGGGTATACTTTAAAGGGGGGTATAATCTGGGACCTTACACTGGGTATATAAGTTTCCCGAATCCAAGTTCTCAGTAACAGAAAAAATGAACTTTATTCAAGCTATCGCTGACCCAAAGCAAGCAACTCTCATAGTGTGATACACTCATTCCTCTTTTAATTACGCTTGAAGCTCTCGTCCAGTTCTCTCAAACAAACTTGAATGGATATCAACAAAGGCTTCTTTGAAGTCAACAAAAAGATTTTCAAATGAGAAAGTGAGAGATGGAGTCTTCACTGATATTTTATTACTTGAGTTGAACAGCATTGAATTGATCGGAAATTCTTCATTAAAGGGTCATGAATGTGATTGCTTTGCCAAATAAGTGTTTATGTGTCGCTTTACTTCCTTGAAGATGTACAGCTGAAGAACTTGTATTGATGGCAGAGTCATTAAGGAAATTGCATGAGTTAGAGGGTTTCTTTCATCTAAACTGAAAGCTTAACTAGAAAGGTTCAACAAGAATCAAAGAGTTTAATGGCTCTGGATCTGTGGTTTATAAAAATCTTTGTTTGCTTTGTTTGCTTAAAGTTAATTTTAATGTATATTTCTCAGTATAATTGCTTTCATTGCATACTGTAATCACTCTAGTAAGTTCCTAATTAAAGGCTTTTAGCTATAAATATATTCAAAGGGACATAATTAGGATACCCTATGAGAACAAATGCATACAAGCATATTTTAGACAAGGATATATCTTTATGCCATGCTTGTTTTAACAACAGAACAGAACATGTTTTTCTCTTCCTAATGGAATGTAATGGACATAAGGATCATCGAGAAGACAAAATAACGTCAAAATTAAAAAGTTTTAGTTGCGAATCCATTTTTGGAGACAATTTGATGTTTGATGCCATTAAAAGAGCCCTTTTAAACTTTGTACAAAATATGGCAAATATGATTGTATGGTATCTTTTCTTTTGCTTTTCAATTTTAATTACTTTTAATGCTGGACGCATATAATTCAATTGTTGGTCAAAATGTTGCCCTCAAACTCACCTACCTACCTAACTCCTTTTGAGAACAATGCAATTTTGGTCTTGTCATACATGTTGTCTTGTCATACACATTGTCTTGTCATACATGTTGTCTTGTCATACGTGTTGTCTTGTCATACATGTTGTCTTGTCATACATGCTTTCTTGTCATACATGTTGTCTTGTCCTAGACATTGTCTTGTCATACATGTTGTCTTGTCATACATGTTGTCTTGTCATACATGTTGTCTTGTCATGTTGTCTTGTCATACATGTTGTCTTGTCATACATGTTGTCTTGTCCTACACATTGTCTTGTCATATATGTTGTCTTGTCATACATGTTGTCTTGTCATACATGCTTTCTTGTCATACATGTTGTCTTGTCCTACACATTGTCTTGTCATACATGTTGTCTTGTCATACATGTTGTCTTGTCCTACACATTGTCTTGTCATATATGTTGTCTTGTCATACATGCTTTCTTGTCATACATGTTGTCTTGTCCTACACATTGTCTTGTCATACATGTTGTCTTGTCATACATGTTGTCTTGTCCTACACATTGTCTTGTCATATATGTTGTCTTGTCATACATGCTTTCTTGTCATACACATTGTCTTGTCATACATGTTGTCTTGTCACACATATGTTGTCTTAAATTGTCATGCACATAGTCTTGTAGTACATGTTTTCTGTCTACTGTTGCCTTTTGTCATACACATTGTCTTGTCAATGCACCACTTTATCAACTACCTGTAGGAAGAAACTTTTCCTATCGGAAAGGGAATGGCCCCCACAGCTCATCATCTGAGAACGAATCCTTCAACTAGAACTGAAGTTATAATCTACCATACAAATTTTCAAAGTCTATGGCAGAAGTTGAAAATTTTCAAACATTAAAAAAGGATATACCGGGTAAGCAATTGCATATATATGAATATTGAAGTACAACATGCGTTTCTTAGCCATTAATTGAACAAATATTGCTTACCTGATACTAATACCATTTCTTCAGATGGTTTAAGAGGAACTTCATCTGCAAGAACAAAGGACAATTATCATTAACATTAGCATTTTCGATTCATTATCATATATTATCTTAAAAGAACAAATGTTATACACAGAACAACTTTTTATGATTTTCATAAAAGTCATGTGACGCTCTTTCAATCAAGTGAAATCAATTTTTTAATAAATATATTAATAGCTGAATGCATAATATATATATATATATATATATATATATATATATATATATATCAGGGATGCAGAAATCGGTCTATTTGCCGGACATGTCCGATTGTAAATCCAGTTTGACCGAATGGAAAATTGACCTATCGGACATCTGTTGACCGATTGAAGAAAATAAAAGGAAAACTTACAAGCATATTAAATAAAGGCAAACGGCCCTGCTTGTGTCGGTCATAATTGTTTATGAAATTGAAATATGTTGATCCAGTCAAGAAGTCACATTTATTCTTCACAGGACGAGGCACGACGTCAATCGTCATTATATTCAGTAAATTATAATTGTCGGCAGAAAAAACACTTACCGTTTGATATTTAATTGAAATTTCCAGTGTCATTTAGTGACTGAAAGATGTGACCCATTTCACGACATTATTTACGAAAAATATTTCATTAAAATCGCATTGTAAACAAATTTTGTCAAAGATAAACATTACATGAACGTGTGGCTTCACTGTACCGGTGATTCATGAATTTGTTACTTTGAATCTCGATAAATTTAATAATATCTCGTTCATAAAACATAGGTAACATATTGTAACAAAATATGATAGATCAATATCGATGTATGGTAAAGCTATTATACAAATTCAAAATAATTAAACCTATCAAAAACGAATAATTAGCAATATTATTTCACGAGACGTTATGTAGTCAAACACCGTTTGTATGACGCTACGAACACGCGATCGCTTTTACATGATGACACACGTTATAAAGAGGTACGCTTATTTAAAAACTCCAATTTCTCTTGCGTTTACATTAGTTTTTTTTATTTTATAATTATTCATTTACAATTGCGAAATATGTCTCCAAATAAAATATAAAAGTAATCTTATTAGAATAAGTTCAAATTCGTAACTACATCTTGAATAGGAAATAGTTGTATGGAAAATAGTTGGACCACGTGCTCTGCCGAGTTGTGAGTTTACGTAAATTATATCGCTATTGAAAACGAGTTCCTTTGAATTTAAACTGATTATTTAGAAGGTACATATCATTTGGTCCATGATTTGAACTTTTGATGAACTATGTGCAATTAAATTATTAGAATTTTCTCTTCTATCTTGACGCAAATTTGCTTGTTAACTCGCTTGTGTAAACTCGCTCAAACTAGCACTGTCGGTAAATCGTAGTTGGTAAACATTGATTTTAAATTATGAACCATTTTATGCATGTTAATGATAAATAAATAGTTATCGTTAATTGCTTTCGTGTTATGTTTAATAGTATGCAATGAATGAAGAACCAACAAATAGTAATACTTTCTGATACTTTATTCATAAAATTTTTACTTCCGGGTTCGTCTTTTTTGGTCAAAGATGAAATGTCCGACTGGCAAAAATTTTAATCTGCATCCCTGATTATATATATATATATATATATATATATATATATATATATATATATATATATGCTTTGCATTCATATATATCTGTAATTGTTTCAAACTTAGACTTCTAGTCAAATTGCTTTAAAGGAGTTTTATGAAATCGGTTACATTGTTCCTCAAATCGTTGTAGATAATGAATGTATATATAGTTTCAGTATAAACCCTTTTGCTTAAATTGACTTAATAAAATATGGAATTATTCTCAAAATGTAAACATATTGTTCATTATTGATGAGACCAAGAATGATATTTCATAGTGCACATCTTCATCATATTTTTTTTTATAGTTTTAGTTTTTAGTTTTTATATTATAAGATTGACAGAAAAATATGAAACGTTTGAAGAAATTAATAAAATTCTCAAATGCAGAAAATTCTGCTTTTGCATAGAGCAAAAAAATTGATTTGTTGATTTATGCTATTGATTATTTGATATTAGTTTGATTGATTGACAGTTTGACCTTTGTGACCTGAGAAGCTTCTGCTCAAGCGAATGATTAGCCGGGACAAATTACTTGGAATTAATCAATCTGTTTATCTGTTAATACTGTAATGAACTCTCCAGTCTTGATCGACCTGTAGAATAAGCTCGTGGAGCCATAGAACAAATATGTTCATAACAGGGAGATGAGCGGCAAGCCATCTCGAAGAGAAGATTACTTCGGAGCATCCACCATTTTGCATTTGTGCTTTACATGAAATGAGAAAGTTGCTGTATTTCACTCATTTAATTTTAATTTTTTTGTTATTATAAAACATGTATAGAATATCCTCAAAGTGACAAATAATGTATAATATGCAGTCTAGGGAGCTGCGCCAATTTACGTCTATCAGAGGGGTATACATTGAATGTAAAATATATTGGCTATTAATCATAACTTATATAATACATATGTAAACAGGAATATGTCCCCTTGAATTTCATTTCAACAAAAATACCCAATCCCTTAAGAACAATTAATACAGTTAGGAACAGATGCCACGATTGGTTGTGTTGTAAATTCCTTGGAATAATTTTGAGTGTACATAATATTGTTTGCTAAAGTAGATATCACTGTGCAGGCTTTGCATGTTTCATTTTAATATCATTTTAGATATCAAAACCTTTTTTTGTTTAAAATGTTGAATTAAAAACATTTAAACAAAGACTTGGAAGAAAATCAACTCATAGACAACATCCAATTTATTCTGAATAGTCATTGACTTGAATGACAGTGATTGAAAAGAAGATCGTGAGGAGAGTATTAAGACGAAATAAATGAGTATTGATTTTAACATTATAGTGTTTGTTCTGTTTCTAAATGATCACTTTCAGAAACATCTAAATGCTTCAACTTCAGTCCCAGCATACTAGACTGTAACTAAATCTTGGAAATCTATAATTTTGTAAAATTTTATTAAAGAGAAGAGTTTTTTAAAAATATATAGCTGTTTGAACTCAAACATACGAGAATGGAGCTAGTCGCTGAAAAATTATTTTTTTCCATTTATTACACAAGAGTTTTTATTAAAGGCGCTATGGCACATTGTTCTTCCTGAAATAAAGTGCTTTCACAAAAATATAAATATAAGTGTTACCTATGGCTAAATAACACTCTTGGATTAATAAAAAGAGTTCTAAAATGAATGTACATGGTTTAGTTAAACCATGCCAGTCCATTTCCCATCGTTTGGCCATATAAATGTGTTCACGAAGGCAGTTCAATGATCTGACTGATATAGTGATGACTACACACTGTTACACTCAGAGTCGAGTTTTAATTATGGGACCATGCTGATATGATCAACCATCTTCAGGTCTGAACTCTCAAAATAGCTTGAGACCTATAAATCTAACTGTTTGAACCTCCAGCAAACTCGGCTGAAATGTAGTGTCTATAAACCTATATAATTTGGTTTCTAGAGAGAGAAGAGTTTTTATTTCAAATATTGGAGAGGAGCCTCAGATGGCCGATTCTCCACAAGGCCATGCTATTGAGGAAACCATCAGTGTTTGGCTTAAAGGCACCGTTCTGTTGGCAAAATCCGCCATCTTGCATTTTGTGCATTACTTGAAATGAAAACACGCTATATTGCACCTAATTTTACGTGTTTTTATTAATAAAAGACATACACTGATATAATGTTCACTTAGTAACACGTAACGTGTTATAAACCTATATAACAATCTGCTGTTACGCCGTAACAAACTTTCACCACTCACATCGCCAAATGATTATCCCTTCACTGTTTTTATTTTTCAACAAATATGTGCTTGTCTGTATGAAGTTGTGAAATATAAATTCGCCAAACCTTCATTAATATCTTTTGATCTGACTGTGTTTAATTATGTATTAATTAGTAGCATATTTGTATAAATGGTGATATCCTCTTGAATTTCGTTTCAACAAAAAAACACCCTGATAGAACCCTCCTTTAATTCCTTCAGTAGCATCAGCCTTTTATTTATTTCATTACGTGAATGAGAAACTTTTTTTTCACTTATTTGAAACCTTATTACCCTGATAGAACCCTCCTTAAATTGCCTTGAAGTGAACTTCTTTCCTGGCTTGATTTTACTTGTATATTCGTAGACTGATCCGACTTTCCATTTTCAAGCACATGAGAGGATCCAAGATGGCCGATTATGTCCTACCTTCTATTCACGGAAAAAAAGATTGGTATAGGTATACTTATGTATATATATATATATTTAGGGTCTGGCGGTTATGGGATCCAAGACCAATATGAAGGACTTGAGTACCAGAATAACATTGTTACGTTATATATTCATTACTCATTCATTATTCATTCTCAATATTGATATGCCTGTTTAAAGCTCAAGTCCTGCACACATTTAGTATTTATACATCTTTTTTAGAATAGAGCTCTTGGCTCTGAAGCTCATTAGGAAGAAGATATATTTCATGTTTCTAGAGCTTTTCATTTTGTAGGAGAAGACGAAAAAATGTTTTTAGGAGCCACCAAATCTACAATTTACAGAGGAGTATGTACAGAAAAGTTCAGCTTTCTAGGCCTATTCATTCCGGAGAAGAAGATGAAATAGGTTTTTAGGTTGTGGCCCTTGTGGTTCTGGAATAGAAGTCGAAAAAGCATAACGTTTATGAACGGACCGATGGACAGACACCAAGCCATAAAGCCCATCACGTTTTTCAGGCCAACTCAATATCACAAGTATATGGCACATACCCATTAAATATGAATGATATACCTGACGTATTACTCTGGTTAATCACTGAACTCTCGTATAACATCTCCACCCCCTGGGGAGAATACAAGCACATAATCTCCAATAGTAATCACACACCATGGAGAAACATTGGGCTTTTGATGTGTACTCAATAGAAACAATCAGCTTGCAGTATTAGACCCGTGGGGGTCCCAATGCACAAACCCTATGATCAGAAATAAGCCCCTTGGGACAATCCAACAGTAAATTTCATTTTGTGAGTGCCTTTGGACATAGAGACTGAATTTCCTCAAATGTTTCAAATATGATTTTCGTATAGGCAACATTTTTATCCTCAATAAATCTATTTTATTGTTCTTTAGAAATTCATATTCCAAAGAAGTTGTTTTGACATCTTTCTTCTGAAAAGTTTTAATTTCTGGGAATCAAATTCAAATGGTGCAGTCTGCAGTAAGAGATGAAAACCTTTTCAATATGTTTCATTTTTATTAACAATCTTCAGGCAACAAGCTGGTTTCATTAAATTCTATAGAGTTTTAGGAACTTCGGGAAAATAGGATTTTAAAGATATTGATTTAAATCAAAGATATTCTGAAAATATTCCCATTGACAACAATCTGAAGGCAATTTAAGGTCAACATGACAATGGACATACATTTTATGAAAATAGAAACTAGACATGAATAACTTATAATAGTATATTTATCTTATGACAACAGACAATAATTATTTGTTAAAGAGAATATTCTTTTGACAACAAAAGATCATATCATGACCACAATCAGTCTGATTAAAATCGACCTTGTTCCGAGGACAAATATTTGCAAAATAATGCATCTACCGGGATACGAATAGGTTCTGTAGATTCCTCGCCACAAGGTCTGAGGACACCCCATATAGGCGCGTGTTCCGTACCAGTTTAGCGCAGCCAAAGCCCAGTCATATAGCTGACCAATCACATCATAGTTTTTAAACAGTCTCTGTTTTGAAAGCAATTGGAACAGATGAGAGGAGAGCTGTTTGGAGTTATCTGCCACTAGCTTCTCGCACCGAAAGCTTTTGTTGGATGTCTTGTGATTGGTTAACTGAATTGCGTCAGAACACGGAAGTCTACGGGCTGTTATCAGACGGTTTGGCATGGACACCTCTGAACGTTATGAGTTCGTATCCCGGTAGATGCACTATTTTGAATTTTTTTTGTCCTCGGAAAACCGTCGATTTTAATCAACCTGGACCACAATCACCTTATAATGATGTAATATCATTCTAACATTCATTCACTTATGGCAAAAGACAACAATTTCACGACAGACAACAATATATCTCTCAATAAATTCTCTAACAACATGACAATTATGTCATGACAACAATCTTCTTATAACAACAAAAAACCTCGATTTGTTCTCTTATGGTACCAGACAACCATTTTCTGACAACAGTCAAGACAACAATATCTGTGATGACACCCTACAATAAATTCTCTAACAACATGACAATCATGTCTTGACTTCAATCTTCTTATAACAAAAAAAAAATTCCAAGATTTATTCTCTTATGGTTCCAGACAACCATTTTATGACAACCATCAAGACATCAGACAATATGTCCCCATTTGTTGTGAACTTGTCTGGAGAAAATGTCAGACAATATCTGCAAGCTGTCTCAATCTGGAACTGCCCATAGCTTCCACCAATCAGAGACATCAATAGAAAGCTGATTTCACCCTTGATAATTCTCTTTGCACCCAGGAGCAATTGGCAATTACTGTTTCTTTAGTATATTGCACCAAAGGAGTGACCTCATTCACTAAACAACGAGGTGAGAAGTGGTAAATCTAAAAGGGAGGGGGCGATGGATATGGGGGGCAAGTCTTGTTGTGAATCGTACCCTCCTTCCCCCTCCCCCCTCCCCCTTGAGATTGTTTGTTTTTCTGGTTGTGAGTCGTCTAAATAACATCCTGGATTCTCCGCTGACTAAGGTGATTTCGGGTTTAGCGTTTCTTCCAATAGAATCACATTGCCAGTTTGCACATCACCAATCTATGAGTTTACCATATCTCAGGATATGACTTGACAATAAAACCGTTTGATCATGCTGTAATGAAAATACTTTCTCAATGAATTGACATGATAAAACTAGAAATATGTGCATGTGATGCACTGTGATGTCCCCCGCTCCAACTTTCAATCAAACCTAGTCATCTTACCCTTATATTCTCTTATGCCAGAGACAACCCAAAACTGACAATCCGAAAAGATTAATACAATGTATATTGAATAAATAAACTTGTTTCCATGTAGCTTCTTAGTTCAAATTAGGTCCCATTTTCTGGTCTCTTTGTTGAAATTCAGAATGATATAAGGAGCAAAAGGCTGGCACCATTCCATCTTTGTGTCTAAATACATAGCATTACATAATACTGATTAGATTTTGAGATAGTGGCCGAAAAAGGTCCCTACCCCCAATATGCACTAAGTTCAAATTGTTTCCATTGAAACCAGAAAAAATAAAAAATTCAGAATAACCAAAATAGCAAAAGGCACCACTCCACCACTAGGTCTAACCACATACCAAGTTTCGTAAAGATATACTTGATAGATTTTGAAATAGAGGCCGGAAAAGGTCCCTACCCCAAATTTGCACTAAGTTCAAATTGTTTCCATGGAAACCAGAAAAAAAATTTCAGAATAACCAAAATAGCAAAAGGCACCACTCCACCACTAGGTCTAACTACATACCAAGTTTCGTGAAAAAATATTGAACGGTTTTTGAGATACGGCACGGAAAAGAAAGCATTTCGGAATAACGGAATAACGGATGGAGGTGAAAACATTATGTCTCCCGAAAAAATTTTCGGGGGACATAATAAGCAGTGTGGTCCCGCTCATAGCTCTGTTGACCACTATCATTCAGTTCAGCAACAATGGACATGGATTATTTATGAATTGGTGACCCGTTTCATCTGGCTGGATAATTTTAGAATTGGAAAAGTTAATTCCCTGCGCCAAATTGATAAATGATGTGTGTAATTTACTGTGTCAGAGGCAAGATACTTGATTCAAATTTTGGTTTTGTTCATCAGGCAGTAATAATAGAGCCATTGGCTCTGTAGCTGATCAGTTTTTAAATAATGATAAAATATGAATATTTACTAAAAGGAAATATGATAAAAGTTACAAAAGATGTTCTTACAATAATAAATATTACATACAACTTTTGTTAGACCCTCAATTCTGAATTTTCTAGTTTAAACTTCTCTTTCTCAACAACCATTTCTCAAAGTACATATAAGAACTCACATTTGGGATTACCTCCCTTAGTCTGAAGTGAAGAGCGCATAAGATCTCAAGAGTACTGTTCAAAGCTTGCTACAATAGTTTTTTTTAAGGTTGTGACCTTGTGATTCATATTTGGGGTCATAGGATCATTAACTTTACAATTTATAATCCATTTTGGCCAAGGAGTCTGTACACAACATTTCAGCTTTCTGGAGCTTTCAGTACTGAAGAAGTAAATGAAAATAGGTTTATAAGGTTGTGACCCCTGTAACCCTATTTTGGGTCACAGGGTCACCAAATTTACAATTTAGAATCCCCATTGGCCATGGATTCTGCACAGAACATTGCAGCTCTTTAGACCTTTTGAAACTGGAGAAGAATATGAAAATAGTTTTTGAATGTTGTGACCCCTATTTGGGGTCACAGCTAGGTTCACCAAATCTACAATTTAGAATCCCCATGAGTCAAGAAGTCTGCACATAAATTTTCAGCTCTCTTGAATCATTGTTTCTTGAGAAGAGGTAAAAAAAAGCAAAAAGTTTATGTACGGACGGATGGACGGACACCGGATGCCATAAGCCAATTGGGCCTTATGAGCAAAAAATAGAGCCATGGGCTCTATAGCTCATCAGGATTTCATTGATTTATTATCTAAGGTTGAATATCTAAGTTATCTAAAGTAATATGTTGTTAACAAGCAAAAAATAGGTTTTTAGATCATGACCCCTGTGACCCGTATTTGGAGTCACAGGGTAACCAATCCTACAATTAAGAATCACCTTTGACCAAAGAGTCTCTACACAACATTTCACCTTTCTAGAGCTTTACATACTTGAGATAAAGATGAAAATAAGTTTTTGGGTCATGACCCGTGACCTAGATTGGGGTCACAGGGTCACAAAATCCATTGGCCAAGGAGTCTGCACACAACTTTTCAGCTCTCTAGACCTTTTTGAGCTGGAGAAGAAGATGAAAATAGGTTTATAAGGATGTCACCCCTGTGTTTCAGCTCTGTGGAGTCATTGGTTCTGGAGAAGAAGTCGAAAAAGCAAAAAGTTTATGGATGGACGGATGGACGGACGGACGGACGGATGAGCTAAAAATGGATACCTGGTGAGGGTTCTGTGGAGAGGACCTTTAAGCCACATACATTAGCTAGGTTAAAGGGGCAGTAGCACGTTTTTCTGGTGAAATAAGTCAATGAAATGTAATTGAAAAATAATGTCACCAACAGTAAAACACCCTTCCCTCTTCAGAAAATCAAGCTAAAATATGAATGTACATGTTTCTGTAAAGCCATGGGAAACGTTTTTTGTCATTAGAAATAATAAATTGTGTTCACAATAAAATGGCCGCCATGCAATTTTTGCTTTATACACAACATCGTTATTACCACTTTGGATAATTGGTTTGTGTAATAAGATGTTTTACCCTCTAAAGTAAATATGAATGATATAAACTATCATTATAAATGGGAAATTTGAAAAAATAAAATTTGCAAAAAAAGTGCTACTGCTCCTTTAAGACTAGGATCATTATCAGTCAAAGTGATTTGATCCTATATCAAGTAAGGAAAAAGCTCTCAACAAATTGGCTATTATACTATTATTGCTATTATAGGGAACTGTTCTACATGCAATGGTGCAATGCTACACTGAATTTCAATACAGTACCGACCACAGTTCGCTAGTTGCTGTCGTTGCTCACAGGTTTCACCGCAAACCATAGTGTTGAGGGCTTTCTTCCTGCAATACTACCAACAACCGTGACATACGTGAAATTCTCTTGAAAGTGGCGTTAACCCCAAATCATCATTTCACCTCAACATCTTACAAGTACCATTTTCACAGAAAAGTTTAAGCTCAACCAACATCAAGTCTACAAGACCATCAAAAGCCCTGACCCAGACAGTACTACAAGACTACACCAGACACTTCTGTATTCATGAAGTTTTACAATGTAGGTACTAGGATTCCTACATTGCACTGTCTGACCTCTCGGTGGAGATAATTAATCTTGATCACCCCAACCTCATTTAGGACCAAACACAGTCCTTATAGATTAGCAGAGTTGAAAGTTAGTAGTTGTAGTAGACCATCCCAAATCTCTTTCAAGACTATTTCGGTACGAAGCAAACACCCTATAGATTAGCAACAGAATTGAAAGTTAAAGGCACTATAGCACGTTTTTTGTAAATTATTTTGTCACAAATTTGTCATTTATTATTAAAGTTTATACAATATATTGTTACATTAGAGGGTAAAACATTTCATTACACTATTCGATAAGCCGTATACATAAAAAACGGTTATCGGTATTGGTAGAAAATGGTGTGACGTTTAAAGCGACACTTTTGTGGAACTCATCAGTGTGAGAGGTAGATTTGTACATCATATACGATTTTGAGAGTTCAGACAGCAAGATGGTTGACCATTCCATCATTGTACCATATTTAAAACTCTATTTTGAACTACCTTCGAGCGGCCATTTTAATGTGAACACATTAAAATGACCGCTTGATGGGAAAATTGACTAGCATGGCTTAACAAAACCATGTAAATATTCGTTTTAGAACTCTTTTTATTGATTATACCTGCATGACATTACCTGAATGGTAATTGAATACATGCATGCCATTACCTAAATTGTAAGCCAATATCAGCATACCATTATCCGAATGGTAATCGAGTACTGCATGCCATTATCCGAATGGTAATCGAGTACTGCATGCCATATTGGCTGAATGTTACCAGTAATTAAGTATCTTCCTAACATTAGCAAAAAATAAATGTTCAATATTGATATTGAATACTGAAAGGCATATTCAAAACTCAACTTGTTACTGAAGAAGTAATCATTTAAACACTGTGGTTGGAAAACCATATCAAACAGTTCCATTCTATTCATAAGCTAAACTTATGCTTAAAGATGAACACACAGTGGACCTAACATTCCAGTCTTTAAGGTATGGCCATTGCCTCATATCAAATCCATCAAAATCAGAAATGACAGCTCCATGCTTTTGATCTCGATCAGATGTCTCCCAGAATAAACAAAATCTATACTCGTCCCATCAATCGTGTGTGAATGTCCACCCTTCTGACTTTGATGGCTTCCAATTGGGAGGATGCCTATCAAAATGTGAAAGTATTGCACAGATAAATCCCATTTTTGTTGTATTAGATTGATGATCACGTCTAGTTTGGTTTCTACATGTTATGTAATCTGCTGAAAGGATCGGCTAAATGTGGAGCTCATGCAGACTTATATGGAGCTTGGGCACCAATGGAGCTTACGCTAATATGGAGCTCAGACACATATAACAATGATACCAGTCCATTTCCATCATGGTATTGCCATGCATGAGCATGCTCAAAGTTCACAGTTTGTATTGTTACCCTCAAGGAACTGTATTTTCGTTGCCACTACTAACGCTCCACACGACCACACAGGTTCATACTTCTCATGATCAGGTATCCATTTGTGGAGCACAGTGGTGTAGTGGTTAGCATGCTTGCCTCTCACGCCAACGGCCCGGGTTCGAATCCCGGTGGAGACACCAAACATTTGTGACCTGGGTCTTATACTGTGTTGTGCCCCTGGGCAAGGCACTTCATCCACATTGCACTCAGTCCACCAGGCTTAGTAGCGGCACCGAAATTACAGTTCCTTCAGGGTAATAATTGTACCGCCACTGAGCAGTGCTTGCACTGGATATTAGGCGTTAAAATGTATATTTTTATTATTATTATTATTATTATTTAAACAGATGGACGTTGGCGCTGTCTGCATTAACTTCATTTGCAAAAGCTCCATATTTGTTAAACTCCATATCTGAACAAGGCTCCATATATTTGCCAAAGCTCCATCAGTGCCTATTATGATCCATATTTGCCAAAGTTGCTAACACTCTATATTTGCTTAAGCTCCATATTTGCCAAAGCTCCATATTTGCCAGAGCTCCATTTTTGCCAAAGCTCTATATTTCCAAAGCTCCATATTTGCTAACATTCTATATTTCATAAGCTCCATATTTGCTAAAGCTCCATATTTGCAAAAGCTCTATATTTTCCAAAGCTCCATATTTGCCAAAGCTCTATATTTGCCAAAGCTCCGTATTTACCAAAGCTCCATTTTTGCTAAAGCTCCATATTTGCCAAAGCTCCATATTTGCCAGAGCTCCATGTTTGCCAAAGCTCTATATTTTCCAAAGCTCCATATTTGCTAACACTCTATATTTTCATAAGCTCCATATTTGCTAAAGCTCTATATTTTCATAAGCTCCATATTTGCCAAAGCTCCATATTTGCCAGAGCTCCATTTTTGCCAAAGCTCTATATTTCCAAAGCTCCATATTTGCTAACATTCTATATTTTCATAAGCTCCATATTTGCTAAAGCTCCATATTTGCAAAAGCTCTATATTTTCCAAAGCTCCATATTTGCCAAAGCTCTATATTTGCCAAAGCTCCGTATTTACCAAAGCTCCATTTTTGCTAAAGCTCCATATTTGCCAAAGCTCCATATTTGCCAGAGCTCCATGTTTGCCAAAGCTCTATATTTTCCAAAGCTCCATATTTGCTAACACTCTATATTTTCATAAGCTCCATATTTGCTAAAGCTCCATATTTGCAAAAGCTCTATATTTTCCAAAGCTCCATATTTGCGAACACTCTATATTTTCCAAAGCTCCATATTTGCCAAAGCTCTATATTTAATTGCCAAAGCTCCGTATTTACCAAAGCTCCATTTTTGCTAAAACTCCATATTTGCCAAAGCTCCATATTTGCCAAAGCTCTATATTTTACCAAAGCTCCATATTTGCTATAGTCTCTGTAGAGGGCTATAGGGGTGAAAGTGCTCGCTCAGCCCCATACTTTACAATATCCACTGGTGCCCATTCATGATCCATATGTGTCTGAATGTGCATCTTAATGGAAACAATAGGAAAGACCTTTATCATTTGAGCATATATTCCATTATTGTATGATGAAAACAGTTCAATGGATTAGATGATTTTTTATGAGCATATAATACAGATCCTCTCCAAGAGCTAGAAAAAACTCTGATATATCATATGACACAATAAACTAACTAGTCTACATCCAGCAACAATAACTTCATACTCACAAAACAAACATAAATTGAGATATTCAAAACCATCATTCAAAAGGTAAATACTGTAATTTACAGATATTCCTTTTCCAAAGCCTGAAACACCAACTCTGACATTGCATAGAAACACAATGAACTAATCTGTCTGGATCCACAAGCCATGACTTTGATGATTACATTACAAACACAAATTGAGATATTCAAAAACGTCATTCAAAAGGTAAGCAGTGTATCTTCCAGATATTCTTCTTCCAAAGCCAGAAACATAAACTCTGACATTTCATGACAGAAACACAATAAACTAATCAGTCTGGATTCACCAGCAGTGTCACTTGATTTCGTAAGCGCAATTGGCAAAATGTCAAGATCTGCAACATCAGAGAAAGAAGATACAGACGTAAGTCAATATCAGCGATGTTTATCATTGTACAGTGGCTTGATGCCAAGATTTGCTACTTACATGAATCAATGATATTATGACAAATTTTCAGGATTAAGACAAAGTTTTTCGAAGCTCACTTTACGTTAAGACAGTGGTAAGCCAATGTTAATGAATGGCACGTAAGACAATCTTAGCAGTACAAAAGCTTAATTATCCAGAAATTTAACACTAAGACTTGCATTTGACATGACCTTCACATAAGCAGATCCAGAAAGGAGGGATTCACTCATTGAAAAGGGGAGGGGTTTACTTTGAAGGTTATTCAAATGTACATGCAAAAATTTCCATAGGGGGTTTAAACCCCCTGAAACCCCCTCTGGATCCTCCTCTGCTTCAACTGGCATGTGATAAATTGACTATCTGCAATCCCTCAAAACAAAGACCCACTTAAAGGTATTCTGACTATACTAACTATTGATCAACTCAGTATCATATGGGAAATATTGATTCCAGTTGATTTCAATTTCAATGATCACCACATCTGAAGTTCTTCAACCGCTTCTCTGCCTGTCTTAGAATAAATCAGATAAATGTCAGTTTACAGATTCACAATTGACAACAATGTGACATATTTGTAATGATTCAATTAACCCTTTACTGGCAGATACCATACTCCCATTCAGCGCCAATTGTAAAACAACTGTCTAAGAAATAGTGATAGTCTCAAAAGCCATTGTTTCCAGGAAGTTCTGAGTGTTTTGAGTAACATTCGTAATGATTGAATTAAAGGAGAATATTAGAGAAAAACTTTGTTTTAACATGTTTAACAGTATTGTTTAAGACAAAGTGTGTCAAAAAAAATATTAAGATGCGACATTTTATGTAGAAACGTTGAAAAAACGTTTTCGGTGCGAGTCGTTTTCCGGAAATCCCCGAGAGTTAATCAGGCTGGCAGCAGTCACGTGATATGATGTCAAAGATGCTCTCCCGCGCACTGAGCCAGTGTATTTTCTACGTTCGTAGTGTTGTTATGGCTTTCTCGGATAGCGATGGCAGCGTTGATTTTCAACCATCTGACATAAATAACATCCGTCCTTATCAGTATGAACCTATTGTGAATCAACATTGATTTGAACACCAGGAATCAAGTGAGGAGGAGCTTTCAGAAGTAAACACTGAGAGAGTCTGAAATACAGATTCGTACGTAGGGACTGGCAAACTCTAACGTTACAATTTCACAATAAGTGGATTATGCCGTACATTAAATAGTTATTGTCTACATGTAGATAACATGGGTGTCAACAACTTATATGTAGTTAATTAAAATATGTTACTACAAATTATACTGCTTTATTCGTATATATACTGTACCGCTGAAGTAACCAGTTGCATAGGACAAAATGAACCATCTTGATTCTAGATTATTCAAATCATGTTTGCTTTAAAAACGTATTGATATTAAATATTATTATTATTTAGATCTAACGTACAAACCACTGTTCAATCGTAATCAAGTAAGATAGACAGTAAGATCTATACATAGCTATGTGAGAGATTTGGTAGTCACGAAAACCGGACTAACACGATAATAAGGAACTCGCGATATTAGAAGCCTGTAATAACGTAGTGTAAAGCCCTGTTTATACGGCGAACTTTGCAGTGCACATATGCAATATTGCTTATGGTAGTAATATACAAATGTTAGTAAAAGTAAATTTACTATGCGTTCATGCGTGTTTAATTTCTGCCTAAGAAAATTGGATTCCAACTCTTTTAATATATGAATAGAGAATTTCTAAAATATGTCAATTAATATGTAATAGATGTAAACTAAATAAATGACATTAATTAAAATCTGAAAACATTGGTTTGACTTTGTCGCCCTAATTATAATGAAAATCGAAAAGTCAGATAGATTTCGAAGTTCATCGCGTGCAAGAAGGAGATTATCCTATAAAGAGAATTTGAAAAACAATATTAAGAATTTCTAAAGTTCTCTAATATATTTTCTCAAGTAATAATTTGAACTTGAGTTGCTAGACAGTTACGTGTTCTCCTATCACAAGTACACAAACCAAGCACCCACAAGGATTGAACACTGAAACTTATTATTTTTGCAATAATCATTTGTTATGATATTGTGAACATATACAATCAGTGGAAATGCATTTTTAGTAAATATATTTTTAAAAAAACAGGATCCAACATAGACGTAGGAAGGGTTCAAAAGTTGGGGCAAGATTTAGAATTTAGTTAGTGGGGGTGGTGGGGGTGTAATATAGGCGACAGATATCATTTTAGCGTTGAATATCACTATAGTTTTCAAATGATTTATAATCATGAAATATTGTGTGTGTGTCTGACAATGCCATTTGAGCTGCCACGTTGGCCATATTAAATTGAAATTAATCTAATACAGTTATTAGCCAATGACAAATAATTATACAACTGTGTACTAAGTTTTAAGGCCTACACATCCCCATCCTCGGTGGTACCCAGGGTTTTATATATGCTCCGTTACTCTCCGCAGGAGCATATATAAAACTCTGGGTAACCGAGGATGACACATCCCATAAGTGAGTGAGTGAGTTATTGTCTAACGCCGCTCCGGCAGTATTGCAGCCATTAGCGGCGAGATATTTAATTTATTTGCCTAATTTAAAAAAAGGAAATTGCAATTGAAAAACAGAACACGGCATGATGGCCGCAAAAACATCAGCATGTTATCACAAGTTGAATAAAAGCTGATAATGAAAAGTTAAAATTTACAATTTGTCAATAAGGCCTTTAAAAAATCTAAAACACGATGCTCACCGAAATGCATCCCATAAGAAGGCATTATAAGTTATATCCTTATAAAGGACTGTTAATTACGAGTACTCTAGGACTAACAATCACTTATTTATAAAACTGTTTTAATATAACGGATCAAAATGCTCCGAACATAGTGAGACAGATTCCGACGGTTTTCGGTCCTTCTTTCCTCTTTGACACTATCCAAACCTTTCGCCGCGCTGCATCCGTCTTTTCACTTGAACATTAAAAATATGTAAACTTCTGTCCAGACTTTGATGAATTACTGCACACCAACGCTGCACAATATACCATATCAAGTCAGAAACTACCCGAATTCTACGTATTCAACCGATTCTTCATCTACTCTAATGCCTTCCCTTTCACTGCGCTAAGGACCCAAAGCGGGCCGTAGAGCATCTCTGACGTCACAGCCTAAACCTGCCGAAGGCTACCGGCAAATATGCATACGCGCACAGGCAACAGTAGGCGCGGTTGTTATATCGCGTAATTAGTAATTAAACACGGCTTTCCATATTATTTTCGGGGGAATATGTTTTTTAAAGTATATTTTACTATAACAGAATATAATTTTTTACAAATATTCTCCTTTAACAGTTTATCTTCAGATATCATACACCCTTTTAGTGCCAATGGTAATTAAAGCAACTGTCTAGGAAATAGTGCCTAGGCTCAAAGAGTTAGCTTTCCAAGACATTCTAGAGTGTTTTGAGTAACGTTAGTAATTACTGATTTAACCCTTTATCTGCAAATATAATCTTACTCAAAGATCGTAACAGATTGCTCTAGATACCATACACCCTGGTAGCGCCAATGGTAACACTTTCCCTACAAATGCAGATGTAACACAGTAAATTTGGCTGCGATTCTTCTGTTTTCAATGCTACACCAAATCAAGACACTTCATATTGATGTGTTGTGAAGATAATTATGTGGACAAAGTATTAAAGTTCTACACTTTATATTTGCAATAATGGTTAAAACAAGAATTTGGTGATGAAGTCAATTATAAAGAAACTGAAGAGCAAGTGGTTTAGCTGGAGGGAAAGGATTCAGTGATTGGATGTAATCATCTTGTGAGAAGTTATCTCCAAGCCTCAGGATCATGAGGCAATTTAAAGTGCCATTAAGTGTTAAATAAAAATATAGAAAAAATAACAAAAACACATTGAAAGTAATACATGTGACTTTTTGTAATTTTTTATCCTGAGTAAACGGGGAAAGTGCATTGAATTGAAGGTGTTTTTCACTCTAAATACAGAGTTTATTATTTCCTTTGTAAAGCATTCTGGTTGACTCTCACACTGTAATCAAAGATGGCGACAAGAGGCAAAAAGGTTTAACAACTGTCAATTACACTGCCCACGTTGACCAAATATGTTCTTCATTGTGTAACAAAAGTGTTTGAGTCTCTGGCATTTCTTTTCTGAGGCTACCAACCTTGCAGCCTTGTGAATCTTTGTTTTTGTGTTCTGTGTCATTAACTTTTTTCATGGCCCCAAGAGCTCGGGGTAGAACTGTCAGGAAAATTTTAAAACCTTTTGTTGAAATTTAGAAATTATCTGAATGCAAAATGTCGGAAAATATCGATTCCCTTGTAGTTGTTTTTGACTTCCCTAATAATATGAATGAAATATGTCTTTTGAGATTCAGAAATTTCCAGACTTTAAATTTAAATGAAATACTTCAATGAGAGGTCAATTCCCTTAACTTGTTACTGTTCTTTGACTTCCTTAGGGGTTGAATCAATTACTTCAAGCCATTCTGAAAGGCCCATCTACAGGAATCTTTCTTCTGGGACCTGCCTGTAAAGGGTCAAGGCACAAGCAACACCACTTTGAGCCCCTTTATTCACACTGATGACTGATTGTATTTCTGTACTAAGGCTGCATAAATATTTTTTTAAAAACAATGTTTCTCGGGCACATTTTTATCAAAAGTGACGAGGACGGTAAAACTCTTTATTTTTACTGGAAGTTCATTTTATTTGTTTCCCTCAAAATATAGCTTGTAAGTGGTAGAAGTATACAAAATGGAAGCACATCCGTTCCTGCAGACCTATCAGAAGATGACATATCCCACCGGTTCCACAAAAATTGTAAAACACATCTTGTGTATCTACTATCGTACTTCAGTTAGTGGGTATTACAGATGCTGAGTTTCAGGTATGTTAAGGGTTTTAGACTTCTGCTCCAGAAGCAGTCAAAATCAACAACAACCAACATCCCTCTCATGTTTCTATGGAAATAGAAAAAAAAAAATTTTCAGAAAAAAGGCACCACTTCAGTTAGTGGGTAATACACATGCAAAGTTTCAGGAAGATATGATGAACGGTTTTGGAGCTGTGCTCCGGAAACGAACCTGTCTCTGAACAAAGTCCAAATTCAACAAGTTTCTATGGAAACGAAAAAAGAAAAAAAAAATTCAGAAATCTGAAAATATCAAAAGGCACCACTTCAATTGGTGGGTAATACATATGGAAAGTATCAGAAAGATATCATGAACGGTTTTCGAGTTCTGCTCCGGAAACGAAATGATTACGGACGGACAGACGGACGGACGGATGGACGGATGGACGGACAGGCGGATGGGGCGATGACTATATCCCACGGTATTACATACCGGTGGGATAAAAAGTGATGGGCCTGTGACCACGAAACATTTCATTTTTCTTATTTAGCCTAAACTGCTTCGTTGACAGACACTGGCATCGATTAAAGCAAGGGTTTCATTTACCGTGATACATTTCTCTGGTTTCTGTTGATGTGACAACAGATAGAGAAGATTGAAAAAACACAACATCAAACTTTTTAAGTGCTTTTAAGAAAATGAGGTGAAAAGCACTGAAGTGTTTCCATGGCAAACTACAAAACCCAACCTTTTTTCTTTAAAAGAGGATATTAAATCAGACACCAAATGAGAAATCAATGACTTTTCCCACAACTTGACTTTTTAAGATGTTAAGACCATTTTCTAGATTTTATTGCGATGTTTAGAAAATTGTAATTGCATGTTTTGGAGTGTAATTGCTTCTAAGAACTTTGAAATTAGATAAACAAAATTAAAAAGATGCTCAAATTTGTCTGTGTCGGGAAACCATTGGTGCTTCGTTATTTCACTAATTAAATAACTGATGAAAGATTCCTTTTAACATTTAACTTCATTTTCATCGCTGATATTTTTATATCGTTAATCCAATTAATTTGTACTTGATGTCTGTAATTTTATCGCATCAAACTGAAATGCATTTATCATGATAACTTTTTGAAATGATTTTACATTTTCATCTTACATCAGGAATTAAACACTAAAGTTGTTTATTTAATTAGTGTCTCTTTATATCATGTCTGTCGCCTAAATAACTGGAATTATATAGTTCAAAACAGTAACCTAATATATTCAAATGTGTTTATCATCTTCACCTGCAGAAAATTTAAGTATTTTTGTCGAAACTCAAAACCACATTTGGAACTTTAAACCTAGTTGTTCTTAAATCAAATCCAATTATCAATTCTGTAATGTTATTAAATCAAATTAAAATCAATTGTGCATGTTTATCATCTTAACATTTGAAAAGTGATTTTGCACTTCACAAATTCACAAGATAGATTTATAACTTTGTGTGCATTTTCATGCCTGCATGCATAAAGGAATTACAAATATCTTATCAATGTCTTCATCATCATTTTTTGATATAATCTTTAAGAAACTAGAAGAGCGTTTGCGGGACACCGCAAAACCAGAGCAGCTCCGAAACTTTGGGTCTCGCCTTTCCCTGTTCCCCCTTCTCCTCAGCATGAATAAAATGGGAATTTTTTTGGACAAACATTTGTTCATTATTCAAGTTATTCTAACAAATTGGATCATCACTGGGGTCACCTCACAACTTTGTTCTTAAAACCTATTTCTGATTTCAAAATTGGATCACAAGAGTAACATGGCCTTAACAAATATCTCATGACCTTAAACTTTGACCTTCAAGGTCACACCATCAATGATTACTTTTCATTGTGTATAACAATCATGCAATGACTCAAAGTGTTCATTGTTAACATATGGCATATTCACAATAGCACGCTTAAGTTGTGACCTTGCTGTGACCTTGACCTTCGACAGATTTTAGCAAAAACGTTTTCAAATCTTGGTCTTTCTCCATAGTTGATATATACCAAATAAGAGCCTGACAGCACAAAAATGTTTGAAGTTATCGTGTTTACAAGGATAATTGTAGTGATTTAAGAACTCATGACCTTGACCTTTGACCTTGAATGTGAACATGTCAAAATCATTCACCAGATTTATAAGAAAGAAGCTATGTATATGAGGTGTTAATACCTTTTTGGAAAATAGTTACTTAGAGATTTCAGAACTGGTCACCATGACCATATCTCGTGACCTTGACCTTTGATCTTCAAGGCCACACAGTCAATTATCACTTTTCATTGTGTATAATAATCATGTAATGATTCAAAGTGTTAATAGTTCAAATAAGGTATGTTCGCAACTGCATGCTTAAGTTATGACCCCGCTGTGACCTTGACCTTTGACGGATGTTCACGAAAACCTTTTCAAATCTCAGTCTTTCTCCATAGTTGATATATACCAAGTAAGTTGTTGAAGTTATCGTGTTTACAAGGATTTTGGTAGTGATTTCAGAACTCATGACCTTGACCTTTGACCTTGAATGTGAGCATGTCAAAATATTTCCCCAGGTGTACAAGAAAGAAGCTATATATATGAGGTGTTGATACCTTCATGGAAAAAAGTTATTTAGTGATTTCAGATCTAGAACTGGTGACCTTGAACATATTTCGTGACCTTGACCTTTTAAATTCAAGGTCACACAATCAGTGATCACTTTTCATTGTGTATAACAATCATGTAATGATTCAAAGTGTTAATAGTTGAAATAAGACATTTTCGCAAAAGCATGCTTAACCCTTACGTTGCGTATATATATTTTACCATTTTTAGCCCCTGTGGCGGAATTTACAGGCTCGCAGCTCGCAGCAGTAGTTTGAGCTTATTCACTAACGAGCTCTGCTGGCGGAATTTCCAGGCGGCGATTCCGGTACCGTTTTTACGAAATATACCGCATCTACATGGCGAATAAGGACTATATACGGGCGTTCAATACAAATTCAAGTAGCGACACCCGTACACAAATGGCTAATTCACACCCGAAACTTTGAATGAATTTTCTATGTTTTTTCGTTTTTATTCTATTACTTTCGAAAGATTGTCTTTAATTCGGGCCTCGTAACATCATAAATACGAAACGAAAAAAATTCCATTTATATACGGAATTGAAGACAAGATGTCTAGCTTCACAATGATATAAAAATTATTAGAATGCGACCTTTGGTTATAATTCTATAGCTATGTAAAGCTTGTCTTTATTTCCACCTATAAAATCGTCAATACTTACAACATGTATGCGGCATTGCAAACGGTCGTTCATCGCACTTTTCCAAGAAATCATAATCTCGAACCAGTTGACAAATAAGCACATGTCAACCCAAATATGGTTATGTTGTTTGACTTTTCAAATAAACGCTAACCTCGAACCATAACTGATGAAAATATGTTGATTAGTTTGTGTGCCGTTTGGTTTCACATGCCTCTCAGAAAGGTAAAATTGTATCTTTATTTCTGTGAATAAATCTGCGCATTTTATATAGAATAAAAGATTATTCTTTTCGGTTTATTGTGATATAAAAATTATGAAAATGCATTCAGTATTTTAGCCGTGATAAATGTTTTAGAAGTTGTGAAAATCGCCGATTGTTTCAAAATTTATGAAGTGTAAACATGACCTTTTTCACGGCGCTTGCTGTGTCTTTATTATTTTTTTGAGATTTTCTAATTTTATATGGGAATGTAGTCCATTGTTTCCCCTTTATTTTGCCGTATTTTTTTTTGAAAACAAACTATTCGCTCACATGATATGAAGTGCGGTAGTAAGGCGAGTTAGCGATTTTTTCCCCCGTCTCGCGAGATGCGAGGCAGATAGCAGTCTCGGGCGAGGCAAACCCGAGGCAATACAAACACGTGGGTGAAAATAGCCTCAAGCGAATTAATGCTTCGGGGGCTAAGCCCGACAAAATTGGCCTTTTGTAAAGCTAATTATCAATGCGTTACGGGTCAACAATGCACACGCAATTTGGTGTGAATTTTACTTGATATTTCGACCGGACATTCACACAGACTTGTTATCGTGGCTATCTGCGAGATGTATGTAAACAAGTTTTCATGTGGCGATATACGGACACACTTCGTCTCGCATTTCGCCTGGGGGGCAAATAGAATTATTACTGACCCGGTAAATGCACTAAGTCCAACGTACGGGTCTCGCCAAGGGTTCTAACATTTTTCTCTATGAGCCTCCCGGATAATTCCGTCGCCCGCATGTTAAGGGTTAAGTTGTGCCTTCGCTGTGACCTTGACCTTTGACGGATGTTAGCGAAAACCTTTTCAAATCTTGGCCTTTCTCCATAGTTGATGTACACCAATTAAGAGCCTGATAGTACAAATATTTTTCAAGTTATCGTGTTTACAAGGATTTTGTTAGCGATTTCAGAACTCGTGACCTTGACCTTTGACCTTGAATATGAACATGTCAAAAAAATTCCCCAGGGGCATAAGTAAGAAGTTATGTATATTGCATACTCCAAATGGAGCTGAGATTGACAAAGAGTGTCGTTAAACAGTGACATCCAATGATCGGGGGCAAACAGAGCGCCTTTGAGCAGCTGAGCTTAGCTGGATATTGGCGCTATACAAATGTTTATATGTATGTATGTATGTATGTATGTATGTATGTTATATGTCGATATGTCGATATGAGTTCTCAAAACCTTCTAGGAAAACAGTTATAGCGAATACAAAACGCACTGGCGGCGGAGGTGACGGAAACTGCGTAAAAACTGATAGCAGCTCCGACTAAGTCGGAGCTGCTAACTATTTTCAACTTATAGGTTATGTATTTTATACAATATCAATATCAAAGAAAGTTTTCAGGATTTCTTGACTTAATCTACCAGTCAACTGTTCACCTCCCTCTCATCTTTTTAATACCGGTGTAACAGGCCAAACTTTCCCCCTGTCCAAAGTTTCCCCGGGGAAAGTTTGGCCTAGGACAGACCTTCCCCGGGGAAACTTTAGCCTAGGCCAAACTTTCCCCCCCTAGGCTCAATCTTCCCCGGGGAAGGTTTGTCCTAGGCCAAACTTTCCCCGCCCTTGATACTTTCCCCTACAAAAAAAATATCCTGAAAATATGTTTAGGCAATATATCCACAGGAGCACCACAGCATCTTTTCAAGCAGTTAGAGCAAAATTTTACCATTGCCGCTAGCGGATCAGATCCGGACATGGTGTGGATGGGTCATGTGGATTGGTTTCAGCAATGTGTCCGTTGGCCGAATATGTTACGGTAACATATCCACAACCGAGTCCCTGTTATCCACAGTATAGCCACAAAAGAGCACAAGATAGCTGCGTTTGTGGATTGGTTTCAACGATGTATCCGTTGGCTGTAAGACCATCAAAGGTTTCTGAATATGTTACGGTAACATATCCACTACCGAGTCCCTGTTGTCCACAGTATAGCCACAAAAGAGCACAAGATCACTGGCTTTATGGGAATGCTATGGATAGGCATCGATGTGAAGTTGGTAGTAGGAACATTGTAATTATATGAAGTCTCTGTGGTAAATTCAAGGGGAAAAAGTCCTCTGTAAGAAGTATTGGTAAAAAATCATTGGTAAAAGAGTCTTCTGCCAAAGAAGTCCTGTTATTGTGAAAACAGATTAAATTGATGTTAGCACTTAAGATATGGTAAAGAAAGATTATGATTTGAGTTTAGACTATAGCTGAGTGAAACAGTGCTGTGTCCATAATAGCAGGCACTTATAATCGCTCATTGATGGCTCAATGCAGGGCTCAATGTAGCGCTCAAGTAGCGCTTATTGTCTCCTGAACGACACAGTGAAAAACCTCAAAGTTCGCTCGCTTTGCTACGCAGCGCTACGTTGAGCAATCGCATTCAAGAGAGGTTTAAAAGTAATCGCTAATGAGCGATTTCTTTGAAACCTCTCTTGAACACGGCCCAGAAGTCTATAAGATGGTTAAAATAACAAGTTCTTTAACTTTGTTGATCACCATCATCCTTCTGGTTTAAACAATATTTATTTTTAAAATTAAATGGATTGGTAAAGATCCATTACGCCTATGTAAAAACCTCTCCGGTACAAAAAAATACATAACACAATATTCATTCATGTAATACTGAGAAAAGCACAACATAAAAACATATGTTTATAACAGTATGAATGGGCAAGGAAATAAGGTTTAAACATTAAGTTCTGATAAGATCTATGTTTTTCTTAAGGTATGTCAAATATGATTGCAAAATTAATATCATCTTTCAAATTATCGTTATTTCAAATCATGTTAAATGACTGTGGTGTTACCTGTATTACTTTAACAGAGAGAGCAGGTTCAAATATAAATATATATATCAGAGACCATAATTTGATACCTTACACAATACTTATTACATTCGTACATTTTACTTACTATCTTCAAACAAACAATTTAATACATTTGGTGTAAGATTCAACATTATTTTTTTTAAAAGATAATCTTCAGGCTAATTTTCATTAATTAATTAACAGTTTTATGGGGTTTTTTTTAATGTGGTGAGTCTTATGTCAACAAAGTTTTTGCATATCTTCACATGACTGAAAATCTAGAGCTTAGGGTTTGATACGTATTGTCTAAATATATATAAAAAAATAGCCCATTTTTATCTTTTAAAGAAATTGTAGTTAGTTGATAAACACTAGCTTAATTTTTTTCAAGTTGTCAATTTGGGTTGTAATTAAGAAATATGCCTATTCTATTTAATTATCACACTCATTAATTCAATTGGTATTTAGAAATATATTAATTTACACAATTGAGATATAAACATTCATCCCATGTCAATATATGTGATTGAAGTAATCATCCATATTTTTTATTAAAGATAAAAATTGCATGAAATATATATTTATTGTATACATGTATGCATTACAAAACCACTATTAAAATTATTTCAGTTAAAAGTATACTTTAATAAATAATTATATACTTCGCCAAAGTGAAGATATCAGAAAGAAATTTACATATTGAATAAAAATACAAATAATTTTAGTTTAATTTTCTCTGGCCTTAAATGACAATCAATTGAAATACTTGACAATGTTTTTTAAAACAAGTGCAGTCATTACATATTTACAATCACTAAAATTTGTATACCTCTGAGAAATTGCAACAACAAACAAGTGCAAATCTATTGGTCATTAGACTTGAAATGGGTGGAGCTTAATTAATTGATAAACTGTCCAATGGTAAGATTACAGGAATGACCCCAAATATACCTCTTGGAGACACCTAGTTGATTGCTTTACAAGTAGCTTAATTACTGTGTACATTTCATTAGATTAATCAATTTGTTTGTTAAGAGCTGAGAAGTGATGTGGAGGGTTGCTGTGTATTTGTGTAATGTGGTTTCAAGTTGTAAACTTGGGCTGTAGATGTATATCTAATTAACGACCTATGTATTAGAATAATTTATACAATGCTTTTAGATCAGTAAAAGAGTACACCAAGTCAAAATATTATTTTGAGTAATGATACCAATTAAAAATAATGAAATTTACTTACATATTATTAGCTCTGATATGTTCTAAAACCAATCTTTTGCACAAATCGTTTGGTCAAAATGTTTTTTATATTTATTTTTTATTATGAAATCTCAAAAAATGCTCAAACAGTTGAATTTAAAATTTCAATGAAAAGGTTACATTATTCAAATTCTTTAACTATAGTTTCATTTGATATTAGAGAAATTTCATATGATGAAGGAAATAAAATACCAATAAATAAATTAGACCATATCATTTTTTAGTTTAACAAATTGATAGAAACAAACCATTTCAGAATATCATGACAAAATCCATTAAATATCACAAACTGGCATATTTAACCAAATTATTGCCTCTAGTATCAGATCAATCAATTTCAGCCAATCAGAAGGCTTCTCAGTATTTATTACTGTTTTTTTTGTGTGACCTGCATGCCCTTTACAATTGATAGATAAAATAAATATTGTTCATAATATTTCATAATCAATTCAAATCCTTTAAATATTACCAACTGTCACAACCAATATATAAAGCAATATATTTGTCACTATGATCAGATCAATCAATTTTAGCCAATCAGAAGCCTCCTTAGTCTTGCTGCTGTATTGTTTTTCCAAAATGGCTGCTTTCAAAACATCAACAAGAAATCTCACCAAGCTTAACAGTTCACAAGACAAGTACAAGTACAAGATTTCTCAGTTGATTAATCCAAGGTAAGTACTTGTGATCACTGCATTCCAAATGTATCAATCTAATTTCATTCACCCTTTTCAATGGACAGTTTAAATCAATGGACAGACTGAGTAATATTTTCTGACTTTTGGCTTTATTTGTTAAAAGGCACTACTGTCTCAGTCATGGCATGTGTAACAAGGCATCTGTGGTATTTATTTGCTATTGGTTGCTTTAAGTTCAGTTCAGATTATGAATAGGAATAACTGTAAATTGTATTTCAAATACTTTAAAAACTGCTTTATAAACATGTCAATGTTTATAACACAGGTGACTGTGCACTCGGCCATGATGACAGCCAGACAGGGTCTGGGACAAGACAGGAAATGATGTAACCTACTCTCAGGCAGGAAATGATGTAACCTCTCAAGGTAAGACTTGAGATGCTGACATATTGTTGTATAAACAAACAAATTGTTAAATAGCATTGAATTCATTGTTGATAACAATTAATCAAGACATTTGTTTTGCTTAATTGATGTTCTGGAAATGTATCTAGACTGACTGATTGCTGATATAAACATTTTACAGATAAATTTGCTATGAGTCATTAATAGTCAAAATTACATTTGGATTTTAAAGGTTTTTTAATCCATATTTATTTTACCAATTTTATCAATTATGTTTGTTTGACTTACAAATCTTAATTTGTTGTTTTATAAAGAAATTCAAAACACTATTGGTATAACTGGTAAGACATGGCGTATATTACGTAATGCATATTCCTCAATGAAAGCTTATGTTACTTTCGCAGGTTATGATTCTGAAATTTTTCCTGTTTCACAAGGTGTTGGCCAAGGCCGTGTATTGTCAGCTTGGCTCTTTACTGTTTATATAAATGATTTGATGTGCCAGCTTGATTGTTCTGGATATGGTTTGAGCTTACCATGGGGACACTACCCTGGTCAGCTACTAGCAGACGACACTACACTTGTCAGTAGTTCGCCTTCATCCTTACAGTGTCTACTTGATGTAGCTAATGATTACGCTTGCAAATGGCAACTTGTATATAATGTGAGCAAAAGTGCACTTGTTATTTTCTCACCTCATTGTAAGTCATTTACCTATGTACATGCCACGTGTGGCAATTATGAGCTCCCTATAAAAAGCTCTATCACATATGCTGGGGTATATCTATCTAATTCATGTCATGGACGTATCGAAAATGTATGCGAAAAACTTAAGAAGCTAATTCATAGCAACACTAGCTCTGGGTTATTTCTTGGTGGGCTGAATCCTCTTATCTCTGCTCGTATTTGGGAAAGGGTAATACTACCTTGCTGCCTGTTTGGATGTAATGTATGGGGTCAGCTAAAACAAAAAAAATACGAAATGCTTGAAATTGTCCAACGTTATTTCAGCAAGAGAGTTCAAGGCTTACCAAAACACACACCAAAGCCTGCTTGTATAGATACGCTCGATCTGCTCTCCCTACAGGGATATATTGACAAGAAAACTCTTCTTCTTCTTGGCAAATTATGTAGGTCAGGAAGTGACTTTTATTTCAAACAAGTTTTTATCGGCCGTTGCTTGCAATTGTATTGCAATTACAATGCCAAGACATTTTCAATGTCCCCTGTGTATAATATGATTAGACTTGTACATAAATATGACATGTCACACTTTTTGCATGAATATGTTTTTCAATCCACTGTACCATCTAAATCTGCTTGGTCCACATTTGTAAATGAACGAGTAAGGAAATATGAATCATGTATACAAGATAAACAGTTCTCCTCTAGACATGACATGTTTAGGTACAGATCAGTACGAGCTAACGGACCAAATCGAATCTGGCAAATGTGTATAACGTATCCAGATAAAACCAAAGCACTTGCTAATATTGTAAAGCTCAGTACATCAAGAATCCAATCTGCTGAATGCATGTGTGGTACGGTTGCCAGTGACATTGTGGTACATATATTCATGTTTTGTACTCTTAATATGAAAATGAGAAATGTACTTTTTGAAAATATCTGTGACATTATGCCTGTAGATAGCTTTGTTGACCTCTGGTCACAAGATGACGATGTTATAGTTACATTCCTCCTTGGAGGATTACCTGAATGTTTGTCATCCATGGAACTACAGACATGGTATCTAATCATGATGTACTCTGCAAATTTTGTTCTAAAATGTAAACACTTGTTCTCTCGCCATTTCATGTTGTAAATATTGAGAAAATGTAACTCATATCGCTTTCTGTTATATATTTGTAAACTTGTAATCTTCACCATTGGAGGAAATAAAGGCAATCTATCTATCTTGTTTGTTGGTTAAAATACTCAGTATCCTTATTTTCATCATAAAGACATTTATTGTCATTATATTATATGTTATATATTTACTATATATAATATCAAATATTTAATTGATTTGTGATTATTGGTAATTTGTAATCTGTTTACTAAGGGATATTTGATGTTTTATGATTATTAAGAATAATATTTCACTAGTATCTCAACTAATAAAGACATTAATATTCTATTTTGGTCCAGTATATGTTTATCTGTTAATAAAATTAATCAATTTTGATTTATACTTTTCAAATTCTTTTGTTTTTCATCAAATAGTTTGATCTTATTCAGTAAAGTGTCAATATTGATTTCAGTGTGGACTGAATCGGACAGAAATACACTCACCTGGTGGACACAACTCTCAGACGTTGTTTATTCAAGGTCTATTGAAGGTGGGGTTGGCATTGAATTTGACAATTAGCTTCTTTAATTGATAATCTTCTTTCTGAATATGCACCCAATCAAGCTGATTGATTACTTTAATGGACACTAAAGGTCATGGTTATTTAATTTATTGCAGATTGCAAATTACAACCTTAATATGCATCCAGACAGACTGATTATATTTTACATACAAATTTTGCTATCAGTCATTAATCATGAAAATCAAATTTGTTAATCACATTTTGTAATAATTCATTATTTTACCAATTTATTTGATTAAATTATAAATATACGTTATAGTTTGAACTTACAAATGTTTATGTTGGTTTACATAGTCAGGTCAAGATCTAGGGTTCAAGACGCCAGCACAGTTCAAAAGAATGAAACTGTGATTCAAGCCATTGAAGGTGCGAATTTAACATGATGTATATTGTCATTTCATATTAAGCATTTAAATTAAATTTTTAAAGTTAAAGGAACAGTTACACTACTCCAAGCTAAGTTAAATGTTTTTCTAAATGTATATATATATTGTCATATCATATGAATTTGAATAACAATTTGAAGAGTTTGAAAACATTTGAAATAACATTAAAATCATTTTACTATTTACAATGATGACTAATTTAATGAAATACTATTACTGTTCTTTGTTTCCAGTGTTTGCCATCCTGGTATTGCACCTCCTGTACTCCCAGTACACTGACCACCTGTCGAAGATCTGTAGCCTGAGGAAGGCATTCCGGAAATTAGGTATTACTAATGTTTTACAAAATGTCTCTTTTGTTTTCTTTATATTTTGCCTCAACAAGATTCGTGTGAGTATGAATGTCCTGTATGTAATGGGACATGAATGTGCCATTGGTTATGGTCTATATATATCAAAAAGTCTTTTCATATTATGTGATTTGTAACTTGCCTGTTTGTACCATGGTATCTATATTCTTACTATTCTACTTTTCAGGAGCTCGGCGCAATCACATTAACATGGCCCCTGAAAGTGACCTGGAGGTTCCAAGATCCTGATTGTACATGTCATAGATCTCAGGAATGTTATTAAGTAAACGTTAAAAGCAGGATGTGTTACTGAACGCAGTTGAATGTCCTTTGAATTCCTTTGCAGAAGGATATTTATGTATATATTTGTACAGCACTCAGGATCTCAAGATGAACATTAATATTATAGTATTTATTGTGTACTATTAAAAATCGTGAAGTGTACTATGTTTTTGTTTTTTGTTTTAACTGGAAATGGTTCTTTGATTTTGAGGTATATCTGAAACATTAAATTTCTGGAGTGCCTGTTGACGGTTTTATGAACAATATATGTAAATGCAGGTCTGGACTACTTGTGGATGGTTTTATGGCTTTATTGGATAGGGTGGGGATCCCTTTGGATATATTACCAAACCATATCCGCAACTCCATTCTGGACTACTTGTGGATGGTTTTATGGCTTTATTGGATAGGGTGGGGATCCCTATGGATATATTACCAAACCATATCCGTAACTCCATTCTGGACTACTTGTGGATGGTTTTATGGCTTTATTGGATAGGGTGGGGATCCCTATGGATATATTACCAAACCATATCCGCAACTCCATTCTGGACTACTTGTGGATGGTTTTACGGCTTTATTGGATAGGGTGGGGATCCCTATGGATATATTACCAAACCATATCCGCAACTCCATTCTGGACTACTTGTGGATGCATGGTTTTATGGCTTTATTGGATAGGATTGGGATCCCTTTGGATATATTATCAAACCATATCCGCATATGGACTACCTGTGGATGGTTTATGGCTTTATTGGATAGGGTGGGGATCCCTATGGCTATATTACCAAACCATATCCGCAACTCATTTTACAATTTAGTCTTTCTGGATATGTTCTGGAACAGCCTTGCGGATTGGTTGTGGCGATGGTAAAATTTTGCTTGTGGCAATGGTGCAGTAATATGTTTTCAAGGGATTTTTTTTTGTAGGGGAATTTCTCACCTATGATTACAGGGTTAGCAACTTTGGCCTGGCTAACATTTCATAACCTCCCTACTTCTTTACTTTTTTTTCTTATATACAATGGATGAGATTATGGTTATTTCTTCACCACCCTTTATTTTATTTTATTCTTAGATTAAATTACATGGGGGGAGATTCTGGCCTAGCTAGGCTACTTCTTCCCCACCCTTGTTTTTAAAGTAAAGGGGGGAGATTCTGGCCTAGCTAGGCTACTTCTTCCCCAACCTTGTTTTTAAAGTAAAGGGGGGAGATTCTGGCCTAGCTAGGCTACTTCTTCCCCACCCTTGTTTTTAAAGTAAAGGGGGGAGATTCTGGCCTAGCTAGGCTACTTCTTCCCCACCCTTGTTTTTAAAGTAAAGGGGGGGAGATTCTGGCCTAGCTAGGCTACTTCTTCCCCACCCTTGTTTTTAAAGTAAAGGGGGGAGATTCTGGCCTAGCTAGGCTACTTCTTCCCCACCCTTGTTTTTAAAGTAAAGGGGGGAGATTCTGGCCTAGCTAGGCTACTTCTTCCCCACCCTTGGTTTTAAAGTAAAGGGGGGAGATTCTGGCCTAGCTAGGCTACTTCTTCCCCACCCTTGTTTTTAAAGTAAAGGGGGGAGATTCTGGCCTAGCTAGGCTACTTCTTCTCAATCCTTGAAGAAAAACCACTGTCAATGTAACTTTGCAGAATCAAAATCTTTCAATTCCAAGACATTTATATATATATTTCTACATTAAATATTGATAAACAAGTTTCACAATCACTTTTCTGCATCAACTTTTGCAAAAAATATTTAAATACTATAATCATAATAAAAACAATGAGCATCTAAAATGTCAGTCAGTGATGTAACGAATTATAAAATTTTGATATTAATTTTTGTCTACGTTTGAAACATTAAAATCTATTAATTAGCAATTTAAGGCAATTAACTTGGGTTTATCTTCGGAATAAAAATCAAGAGAAATCAGTGGTGTAACAAACAATATCACTGGTGTGACAATAAAAAATGTCATTGGTGTCACGACATATTACAATAATTATGTTCATTTTATTAATTCTAATATATTTTAAATAACTTTTTATATCTAAATGTTCAGAATTTACCTTTGAACTTTAATGTGTTAAGTGGCAAATAAAAGCACTTAGGTCAAGAAAAATCAGTGGTGTAACATGCATAAGATTTAATTATTTTAAACTAGAAATATGTGCATGTGATGCACTGTGATGTCCCCCGCTCCAATTTTCAATCAAAACTAATCATCTAACCCTTACTTAACAATGCCAGAGGAAAAAACAACTTTACTTTAATCGAAAAAGGTTACTCTATTAGCATAAATCAACTGCACATAAAAAAAAAGAAAATAGATGGTAATTAATCTAATCTAAATCTGTCATAAAGAGATCACGGCCCTGATCTACAAGAAGGACTCAAGTCACATAATTTTAAAATATCTCATGAATTAGCTTTGATAACGACTTGTTGATTTTTTTAAAGATGGAACTTATTGAGCAATGAGCACATCAACATTTCTTAATAAATGCAAAATCAGAAACATGGTGACTTGAGACCTTCTGGTTTTAAACAGGCAAAACTATGTTTGAAACAATGAAAATCTTGTTATGTGCCCTGCAATAAGTTTTCAAAGAAAGGAATGGAAAATGTCCCTACCCCCAATAAGTTGAAATTGTTGCCATGGAAACCAGTAAAAATAAAAAATCAGAATAGCCAAAGTAGCAAAAGGCACCACTCTATCACTAGGTCTAAGCGAATACCAAGTTTGGTGAAAAAATATTGAACGGTTTTGGAGATAGAGGCTGGAAAAGGTCCCTACCCTCAATATGCACTAAATTCAAATTGTTTCCATGGAAACCAGAAAAAATAAAAATTTCAGAATAACCAAAATAGCAAAAGGCACCACTTCACCACTAGGTCTAACCACATACTAAGTTTCGTGAAAAAATATTGAACGGTTTTTGAGATATGGCCCGGAAAAGAAAGCATTTCGGAATAACGGAATAACGGACGGAGGTGAAAACATTATGTCTCCCAAACATAATTATTGTAAACTAATTGTCCCCAATCACCTTTGCTTTTTAATCAATTTAAAATTGTACCTTTTTATAATTATATACTAAGAGTTTGTAGATTATTTGTTTGTTATTACAATCTTATAAAACTCTTTCACCACTCCAGCGGCCAACATAAAGACTTCCCTTCACCACAGCGAGCCTCTTCAGTGGTCAGCGATGTTTCATCATCAAAAACTGCCTACTTCCTAATAGAAACAAATATACATGTACAGTTTAAATCAAACACTTTAATTGATTGTTGAAAACATTAAATTGGTTTTAATAAAAAAAAAGATGTCATGACAGAAGTATACATTTTGAAGTTGCTGAATTTCTGCTAGATAAATCTTTCCATTGTACATGATTGTATATAATATATAACAAATAAGGAATTAGCAAAATATCAATTTTAGTATCTAAATGCTCATATTTGCTCCACCCATATTATTGGGGCCAGTTGTGTGTTTATGGATGTCAGAACCAAATGTACAACTATAATCTTCTATCTTTCCACAAAATTTAAACTTTGTGGGTTCAACAGTTCTTGAGGAAAGGTAATGGTATAGGTCTGATGATGTAAAAAAAACTTGGAAATAAAAAAATTGGTAGCTGGACAAAACTGACGTGGTGACTTCTTCAGATGTATTTAGTTAGTTTAAGGTGGCACTAGACGACCTGTTTTGGTGAGAGCTTGGAGGGGATAGCAGCTTGTGGATCCACTAAAGGACACACTGATGGAACAAAACTGAATTTTGGGATAAAACAGAAGAGGAGAAAACCACCATCGCATGGGGAGATGTTCAGAAAGACCGAAATAGTTTGTTACATGTTTCGAAGGTGTGAGCCTTCTTCTTCAGACCCTGACATCCTCTTCTCTCGATGTACTGTTAACATGAGAGAGATAACTTTACTCAGAATGCTCTGGCACAAATTGATACACCATTTAAAGTGTTAATGCATCAAACCAATAAATTCCCTTTTGTTTGATGCACACAAACAATCTTACCATTCCTTAGCTGGAACCCACTATAGACTCCTGAATCCAGTATAGACTCTTCAACTGCAGGATCCATACCATTGGCGCTACTCGGGCATTGTATTCACCATCACTACTGAAGCGTGAAGATGTTTTGGACAAATCTAATAATCAAGGGTTGCTTTCTGCTTCAAGTCTGAGTAAATCAATTCCTCTTATATATATCCGGTGAAGCAGTAGCAAATCCATGTCTTTTCAATAATGAAGAATGGCTTCTTTGTTGTAGAACATGGTTTGGACAAGAAATATTAGTTCTAAGAATTTCTGGACACTTGTGAATTTAATCAATCTTGAAAGATCTCATTTCCTTCACTCTCAAGAGAAATCTCCAAATTCTTTGCCATTTGGTTGAATTTTGGTTAATTTTCATCTTCTTTGACATTGGAACTGAATCCTTAGTGCTAGAATCGGATACTCTTTGACAAAGCTGAATGGTATCTCAATATTAACTGATGATAGGAAGAAAAATGCCCTTGGCAGATCCTTCCTACCTCATATACAAATCTCTTCAATTCTTTTTAAACGTCTACTGCAATACCCCATGGTCATGCACTTTCTCGATTCATTAAAAGGGGATTCCAATTTGACAAAAACCTTTACATTTCTGAAAGTGCCCCATAAATTACTTTTATACAGCTTTTTAATTACAACACATAATTAGTGCTGACAAAGGATTCACTGAAGTCACTGAAGCGTATATTTCAGAAGTTACATCATTCTCAGCGCTTAGATATCCAAGTATGTGATATTTCAATGTGGTTTAGATTTTTTTAACTGCCTAATTAATACATAGAGATTATTAACCAAGTGTGTTTCCGTATCATTAATATCATATTTTTGGAATAAAAATTTTATTATGCGAGCCTTTGGCGAGCATAATACATTATTTTTTATTCCAAATATATGATATTAATGATACGGAAACACACGAGGTTAATAATCTCTTTATCATATATGTCATTATTAAAATAAGCGTGTTTTTGTAGTAAAATTGGAAAGAGAATTGACCTAGTTTTAGCGTAGTAATATCATAGACGGTACATCAAAGTGATGGTCACGACAACGGCTGTGAAGTGCCTAGAAATAGTTCTTAATTAAAAAATAAAATAAAACACGATGTGCGCGTTTATTAAAAAATCAACAATTGGTCGCTGATTTCTTATTCATGGAGATATTTTCAATCAATTCATATGCACCTATCTAATAATTAAAAAGCACTCATCACTTGGTCACGTCGCTAGAACAAGGGAAGTAACTCTAGTTTCAACGTTTTGGAAGCTGCGTTGCAGGGTTGATTCGGATTGCTGCATAACAGTATCTTTCACACTTAAACGGTAATTATTTGTGGGATGAGGTTGTTTCTTTCGTTTATGACAATAAGTACCTATAAATGTATCTAATACCGTATGCTCAGCCGTCAAGAACTGCCGAAACGCTAGTGCGATCGACGAGGCGTGTCGGTTTGACGCTGACACATCAAATTCATTTTGTACACAGGACACTGCAGCTACTTGCTGATTCTGTTGGCCAATAGCGCACTGAAGTTTTGAATGATTCTTAGATTAAATCTACAATTATCTTTACTTTGTTAAAACTAAAAATGCACAGTTTCATATCAGATGAATTTTTTTTTCGAATGTCCATTCTTTCAAGCGGAAATACACGGATAAACTCCCGGTTACGCTTTCCAATGATTCGTAAACAGTTTTAGGATTCGCATGAAAGATTGGAATTTTTTTCCGAAAGTAGTTCGTGTAATTGACCTTTGACCTGTTTTGCATATTTATCAGATTTGGATACCAAGTTTATCAGATTGCTTTATTGCATCGATAACACCCGCCATTATATGATAAACTAATTTATCAAACAATTTAAATCTTCAATATATCAAATCCTTTGATATCTAACTGGGTAATTTCGCAAATGACAATTGCATGCATGATTATTGTATAAACATGATATTTCAATTTCAAATACCCAACAATCTGATGTAATTGCAGTGTCAATTCATTACAAAGCTAATTAACGAGGCTAATTTACCTGTCACATGCATAACAGACGAATAGGTGGCCGATCAGGCAGTCACACTTCAGTGTGCTTGTTGGGTTAAATTTGAAGCTATTCTCAAACTGGGATTTAAAAGTTGTGTTAATAATAAATTGGAAGTGTATATTGCCTCGATTTTATGCTCATTTGATCATGATGTATAATCTACATAGAGATAATAATCTTTCATTTCATTCTTTACAAAAATGCATTACAGTTGACGTTAAGGCATTTAACAACTCAATTAACTGGAAAGATTCCTTTGGTTTCCTTTCTAAGGAATCCTTAATCCTTGCCATCCTTTGAATGATCTTGAATTAAATCAGAATGTAAAGATCCATTTTCCATGCTTCACCTAGCATTCTATCATTTCTGTGCCATTTGTTGAACATTTGTTAACTCTGGTAGATAAAATTCCCAAATCCATAATTGTGTCTCCAGCTTCTATGCTTGACTCATCCCATGGCGCTGTATTCACAATCTCTACTGAAGCGTGAAGATGTTTTGGACAAATCTAATACACAAGAGTCACTTTCTGCTTCAAGTCTGACGAATCAATTCCTCTTATCTTTGTTCATTGAAGCAGTATCAAATCCATGTCTTTTCAATAATGAAACGAGCTTGTATCTCGTAGTAGTTGTCCGGGAGAGAATGAGAACTATAAGACACTAAATCAATACATGCTTACTCTTAGCACTGCCAAGGATCTTAAGAAAGTATTTGAAAGAAACTTTTAAAAGATGAAGTTCAGTATAAACTAGAGAATTAGTGAGTACAGCTCAGTCATATGTTCTTGCTAATACCGCAGTGATTAAAGAAGCTACATATACTGCACTTAGTGAAATTGCTATCAAAACGTACATGGAAGATTGTTATATTTGGGATATCACAATCTACAATAATACAAGTTCTTGTATTTTTGGGGTAGGAATCCCTTGTGGAATTGGAACGCACCCTTACAGTCAGCACTCACTGTACCAAAAGCTCATCCATTTGGCCACCAAGACCTCGACAAAAATGAGATCCATACAACGTTAACCTGTAGTTAACTATACATGTTTTTGTTGAGGTCTTGGTTGCCAAATGGATATGTTTTTGGTACAGTCAGTACAATAATTTTTATTACTGTGGATAGTGTGATCCAAAACATAACAATGTTCCAGGATGTTCAAGATCAAAATAGCATGTATTTAAAAAAACACGTGATTCATATACCGTCAAGCCGCGATAGTCCGGACATCGATAATCCGAATCCTGCAGTGTCCGAACGGTAGCAAGCTGTTACTAATCTTAACCCTATATGAATTCATTAAATGTTGATTTGTTAATCTGTTGCTTCAGTCTCCGAATCTAAACACTAATTAGCGGTAACAGATTGAGTAAGTGTTTCTGCTTCGTTCATCAAAACTTTCAGGTAGTACCTTTGACTATGCTGATTGGATTTGGTAAACTTCAGTGACAATTGACACTTGAGTTGAGTGGGTCAGTAGGAAACTGTTTAAAATTGTGATTTTAATAAATTTATATGTGTAACTTAGTGTGTCATTAGTTTGTGATTTTAACGAATTGAAATATCTGACTTTATTACACTCTCGTTGAAGATACTACTGTTGTGAAACATGAAAATGTTATTCAACACTGTTGTGAAACATTGCACGTGAAAGCGGAACTACTTTCCAGTAGCCACATGGCTTTTGAGATTCCTCTGGATTTCTTGGGACACAACTTCGTTAGGATTAATATTGTACGGATGCCTCTATCACAATTTACTGTCAGTCAGTATCACTTGGTTGATTCAGAGTTAGTTCTCTTGACATGTAATCGCATTAGGGCTTTCACCGATTTGATCGCCATTTTGCTTCGTCATGCAACTTGACGTAGCCTTAGTTTATGTAAATTCACAAGGAATAAACTTCATTTTAAAACCACCAATCCTGTGACAGTCGTCAGTTGAGTTTTATTGCGACTACATTATATTCCGTTGTGGAGGCATTGTTCATGTCTGTCTGTTGTTACAGAGGATACCATACCAAGATAAATGAATAAAAATGCTTCAAGGTAAGTATAAATGCTGATATAAAATTTTAATTTTTGCTAAAAATGTCGGAACTCCATTTTCAGCGATTCCGCAATTTGTGCCGTCAATGTTAACTTCATCGGCAAACAGGACAATGCTCCTCACAATTTCACTAGATTAAACTAGCTGCAGAACTGTATGTAACCTTTCTCCCCAGTAGCAAAGCAACTGTAGCTACGGCTAAAACTAAATGAATCGCGCTTGAAAACAGTTGCATTCAGATGACGTCACAATCACCTGACATCATTCATAAGATCGAGTGAAATTAATACGATTTTTTCATTTACTCGCCAATTTGCACGTGTTTTAGTTTCCACATAAAGACAATTAAATGACTATTTTGACATTTTATTGTTCAAAATAGATACTCTTATTAACGGACATGTTCTTGATCTATTTTTGGTGTTTAGCAAGATGGCGTTATGCGTCCATGGTAAGAGATGTATCCATACGCACATCTTCGTGAATTACGAGTGAACTTACATTACATATTTCATTAATTTAGAGCGTGTAATAAATAAAATACTAAACTCCGTCCCGTTTGATAACATATTTATGAAACTCGTGGATGGTATTGGTATCTAAATCGCTTTCGCTCGTTAAATACCAAAACAATCCACTCGTTTCATAAATATATGTTATTTAGCAGGACCTTGTTTAGTATTCTCTATTTGTGTGTCAGATCCTCCCAGACCATTGAAACCATAGTAGAAAAAGGGGTGCACAATCCGCCCCCCCCCCCCCCCCCCCCCTTCAAGAAAGTTCGAAGTATAAAAAAAAAAAAATAATGGATCATTTTGCCTCAATCTTAACCCTTACGTTGCGTATATATATTTTACCAATTTTAGCTCTTGTGGCGGAATTTACAGGCTCGCAGCTTGCAGCAGTAGTTTGGGCTTTGGCACTAACTAGCTCTGCTGGCGGAATTTCCAGGCGGCGATTCCGGTACCATTTTTACGAAATATACCGCATCTACATGGCGAATAAGGACTATATACGGGCGTTCAATACAAATTCAAGTAGCGACACCCGTACACAAATGGCTTCATCACACCCGAAACTTTGAATGAATTTTCTATGTTTTTTCGTTTTTATTCTATTACTTTCGAAAGATTGTCTTTAATTCGGGCCTCGTAACATCATAAATATGAAAGGAAAAAAATTCCATTTATATACGGAATTGAAGACAAGATGTCTAGCTTCACAATGATATAAAAATTATTAGAATGCGACCTTTGGTTATAATTCTATAGCTATGTAAAGTTTGTCTTTATTTCCACCTATAAAATCGTAAATACTTACATGTATGCGGCATTGCGAACGGTAGTTCATCGCACTTTTCCAAGAAATCATAATCTCGAACCAGTTGACAAATAAGCACATGTCAACCCTAATATGGTTATGTTGTTTGACCTTTCAAATAAACGCTAACCTCGAACCATAACTGATGAAAATATGTTGATTAGTTTGTGTGCCGTTTGGTTTCACATGTCTCTCAGAAAGGTAAAATTGTATCTTTATTTCTATGAATAAATACGCGCATTTTATATAGAATAAAAGATTATTCTTTTCGGTTTATTGTGATATAAAAATCATGAAAATGCATTCAGTATTTTAGTCGTGATAAATGTTTTAGAAGTTGTGAAAATCGCCGATTGTTAAAGGGATTGTCGAAGTGTGCACATGACCTTTTCCACGGCGCTTGCTGTGTCTTTATTATTTTTTTGACATTTGCTAATTTTATATGGGAATGTAGTCCATTCTTTCCCCTTTATTTTGCCGTATTTGTTTTTGAAAACAAACTATTCGCTCACATGATTTGAAGTGCGGGAGTAAGGCGAGTTAGCGATTTTTTCCCCGTCTCGCGAGATGCGAGGCAGAAAGCAGTCTCGGGCGAGGCAAACCCGATGCAATACAAACACGTGGGTGAAAATAGCCGCAAGCGAAATGAGGCTTCGGGGGCTAAGCCCGACAAAATTAGCCTTTTGTAAAGCTAATTATCGATGCATTACGGGTCAACAATGCACACGCAAATTGGTGTGAATTTTGCTTGACATTCCGACCAGACACTGAACAAAGCTTCAATCTCATGATGGGCCGCGGAGCATAAATACAGCCATTCTCATGGAACGGCTCGCAGTCACTATCGACTCAGGACCCGATGACAGGGCTAGTAAAGTAGTGAGACAGCCGTGAATTATTCTAAGTCTCGTATCTGGGATCCGTATACAGAAACCTCGGAATCGCTTATAGCCCGCCCGGATAATTCCGGGATTCGCAAGTTAAGGGTTAAAAGCTGCCACTCTAAATACATATCCCAGATGTTGTATGCGCATCAAATTTTTATTTTTGAAAATCTACACAGTCCTTGTTTCTACATTCAAACTTGTTTGGCTCATTTCATTAATTGGAACATTTCACTAAGTGTTCGGATTATGGAGGTCTGACTGTACAGGTCTCATCACAAAGCTCACATCTAGGACCATGGTTGATATGTCTATCAGGCCCCATGAAGATAAATCAATGACTGGAAAACATATAAAAAACACCACTTTCGTGTAAAAATTGAAAATATGTGTACACAGCAAAATATCAAGTAACACCCAAAGAGTAATTAACTTGAGTAATGCAACACATAATTCTGTGTTAAGAAATAATCTTGAGTCTAGAGGGACAAGCTAGCCATTAATTTCAATTTCTGTACATTGCTATTGTAGAAAGTGGTGTTTTTTGTGAAGATTTACTTCAGTTTGAAATTAGATGTACATTGAAAAACAAAAACTTGTGTCAGAAAAACAAAGAAACTGTTTCGTTTAACTTGATTTTCTTAATCTAAGGCATGATTCACTTTTCATACATCTTGTAAAATTTGATTACATTAAGTTATTTTCCCAACAAAAGTATTTTGAGCAAAATTTGTTTGAAACTTTGTTGGGATTTTTTGCAGGTCAAGTTTGTAATAATCTCCAAAAAAGTTCCATATATAACATCCATCATTCATCTTTATGAATCACTTAAACCATATTTTCATAAATAAAAGCACAGGCTTAATCAATAACAAAAACATATCTAGACTCTCTTCATCAAATCATTATTCAAAAAGTGTCACAATCAAGAGATCCAAGACCTAAAAAACTCAAATTTGACTGGTTTATTTCACACATTGATTTGAATCAATTAATTTGCCAATGTGTTTGGTGTGGCTACTATGTTTTAAAGCACCAAATAAATGGCATTGATCTCTATGTTATTAATTATCACAAAAATGAACCTTACCTTTAAGGTAGACAATTATGTTTTTATTCTGAAGAACAGAGTGAACAGTTATGTTCTTGTGATCCTTTAGAACAGTGTAGACAATTATGTTTTTGTGATCCTTAAGAACAGAGTGAACATAATTGTCTACATTGTTTTAACGGATCACAATAACAAATTGTATACATCGTTGTAAAGGTTCACAAGAACAAATTGTATACATCGTTGTAAAGGTTCACAAGAACAAATTGTATACATTGTTCTACAGGATCACAAGAACATATTGTCTACATTGTTCTAAAAGATCACAAGAACATAACTCTTCACTGTTGTGAATGGTCATAAGAAAATATTTTTTAACAGCGCCAGAGAAAACTCTATCAAGGTCAAGAAAGTTTACTGAAGTCTGTGTAATCTGCTACTGTATAGGTATCACCAAATTTGAAGTTATTAAGTGCAACAGTTCATGAGTTATTGAGACCAATAAACATTTACCAATCATCAAATTTCAAGGACATTCTGGATTTGATTCTGGACCTGGTTCTAATTCTGATTCTAGTTCTGGTTCTGGATCTGATTCTAGTTCTGGTTCTTGATCTGATTCTAGATCTGGTTCTGGATCTGATTCTGGATCTGATTCTGGATCCTGAATCCTCTGAGACAGTTCAGTGTGTGTTATCATGTAATAGAATAATTATGTTCGAAAGTTCCCAGCTTGTCATGCAGGAACAATAAATATAATCAACTTGAAACCAGGAGCCTGTGGGATTCCTAATGTATGAATTCCATATCCAGTAATATTTCCACTGGGAAATGGCGGCAATAAGTTTCAGATTGTGGATGTTATCGATATTGACGATTGCGTCCTATAGTCCAGATACAGCATGATGCTTGAATGATTCATATGACATAGGATCAAGTGTACACAGGCATGCATTAATGCTGATTTGACACATTTGATAATTACATTAGTTTAAATTATTTAACCAGTTGTAAATGTCATTTCGACGTTTAACAAATGTAACAATGATAGCTATGGAGTTAAATATCTGCAATGGCACAAATTCTTACTGAAGCTTGGTGACTGAGTGGTTAAGTTGTTGTAATAGTAAGTGCTGTTGGGAGGTGCCTGACATTGAGGGTAGGCGTTTGAATCCTATAATGGAGTCATCCAGAAAAAAATAGAGCCTTGGCTCTGTAACTCATCAGCCCTTAAACAATAAACTAGATAAGTAAATTTTCCAGAAGTATTTATCATGGGCATAACACAATTTCAAGTACTTAATACGTAATGGAGAAGAAGATGAAAGTAGGTCTTTAAGTCATGAGCCCTGGGGCCAATATTTGAGGCAACAGGGTCACCATATCTACAATATAGAATCCCCATTTGCTAAGGAGTCTGTACAAAATATTTCAGTTTTCTGGGGGTTTTCATACTGGAGAAGAAAATAAGGTGTTTAGATTGTGACCCACAAGACCCATATTTGGGGTCACAGGGTCGCCATATCCACATATCTGATCCCCATTGGCCAAGGTGCCAGTACACAAGATGGAGTTAAATTATCTGCAATGACACAAATTCATATTGATACCCTCATAATGAAACCTGGAGAGTGTGTGGTTAAGTTGTTGCTGGTGGTAAATGCCTCACACTAAGGGTGTGGGTTTTAATCCCACAATGGAGTCATCCAGAATGATTTGGGCTACTGCAGAGAGTGTGATTTCAAAATAAAACAACTTTTAATTCTTCATATCTATATGCTCTAATAGATGTTTGGGCTTCTTATATTTTCAACGACTGCTTTATTTTTTTATAGAAAATTCATTTAGATGTTAATTGACACTAATTATTAGCATAACTTAACATTTCTTGGCCACAAAAATTAGGCCAGGCAGATCCTGGAGCCATAGTCCTCGGAGATATGCCTGACATGAAGTAGCACTTCATTCTTTTGAGGAAATTATGCCCAAAATATTCTCATGATCCATGAAAATTTCCAAAAGTTTGTAATGCAATAAAGTCATTCTCACCTTCATTTAAAAAGACATCATCAAGGCAGCTCAAAATCTGTACGCCAATACGGCAAATGATCTATTTCAAAACTATCCATGACAAGGCAACAAATAGTCATCACCTCTACAAACATTCCCACACAATGATCTAGATCAATCCATTGTGAGGTAAGGCCATATGTAATAAAGCCATCAATATTTCAAACTCAATTACTACAACACAAAAGCCGGCCACACCCATTTTACCATAGATTCATTAGGTAATTTCCCCAGTATCAACAGTCAAACATGCTGTGTAATTATTCCCCTGATGTCACACAAAGAACACATAAACCGGCCAGTTTATCTACGTATTTACTTCCTCACCAGGTCAATATATATAAATTGACATTCTGATCTGTAATGGCAAGTTTGCACGCCACCAATCTATGAATGAACTTTAGCCTGGGAAAGAGCTGGACAGGACCACCATATTTGCTATGATATATACAAGAATATGCAAATCCTTACTCACCTGGGATTAAATATTCCAATAATCTACACAATATCACCCCTAGAAATTTTCAACAGGAAACTAGTACTCAACTTACACAATAACTGTAATGTAAGTCAAGTGTACTTTGATTGTGTTCTTAAATATGCACTATAGTTGTTACTTAGTCCAAAAACAAGTCTTATAAAGAGAAAATTCTGTAAATTACAGCAAACATGCCCATTTGTAAGAAGGCTAGAAAATTATTGACAAATTAAACTAAAAGTCTTAATAACCGCCTCTTTCATAATTTATTATGATAAACATCCATGAAACTTATAACTTTCACATTCACAAAACTGTTACAACAAAATAGAGCACATACATTAATATATACCATAACTAAAAAAATAGAGCCATGGGCTCTGTAGCTCATCAGGATTTGTATTGTTATATTACATTTTCTAAGCTTGTTTTAGAGCTTTTCTTACTGGAGAAGAAAATGAAAATAAGTTTTTATGGTTGTGACCCCTGAGACCTTATTTGGGGTCACAGGGTCACAAAATCTACAATTTAGAATCCCCATTACCCAAGGAATCTGCACACAACTTTTCAGCTCTCTAGAGCTTTTAGAAGTTGAGAAGAAGATGAATATCGGTTTTTAGGGTTGTGACCCCTGTGGCCCAATTTGAGGTCACAGGGTAACGAAATCTAAAATTGAGAATCCCCGTGAACGAAGAAGTCTGCAAACAACTTTTCAGCTCTCTAAAGCTTTTGGAACTAGAGAAGAAGATGAAAATAGGTTTTTAGGGTTGTGACCCCTGTGAACCCATTTGAGGTCATGGGGTCACGAAATCTACAATTTAGAATCCCCTTTACCCAAGGAGTCTGCACACAACTTTTCAGCTCTCTAGAGCTTTTGGAACTTGAGAAGAAGATGAAAATAGGTTTTTAGGTTTGTGACCCCTGTGGCCCCATTTGAGGTCACAGGGTAACGAAATCTAAAATTGAGAATCCCCGTTAACGAAGAAGTCTGCAAACAACTTTTCAGCTCTCTAGAGCTTTTGGAACTAGAGAAGAAGATGAAAATAGGTTTTTAGGGTTGTGACCCCTGTGAACCCATTTGAGGTCATGGGGTCACGAAATCTACAATTTAGAATCCCCTTTACCCAAGGAGTCTGCACACAACTTTTCAGCTCTCTAGAGCTTTTGGAACTTGAGAAGAAGATGAAAATAGGTTTTTAGGTTTGTGACCCCTGTGGCCCCATTTGAGGTCACAGGGTAACGAAATCTAAAATTGAGAATCCCCGTTAACGAAGAAGTCTGCAAACAACTTTTCAGCTCTCTAGAGCTTTTGGAACTAGAAAAGAAGATGAAAATAGGTTTTTAGGGTTGTGACCCCGGTGACCCCATTTGAGGTCATGGGGTCACGAAATGTACAATTTAGAATCCCCATTACCCAAGGAGTATGCACACAAAATTTCAGCTCCCTAGACCAAGTGGTTCTGGAGAAGAAGTCGAAAATGCGAAAAGTTTACGGACAGACGGATGGAAAGACGGTCGGATGGCCGGACGCCGGACGCCATGCCATGCCATAAGCCCATCTGGCTTTTCAGGCCTGATGAGCTAAAAACTGAAACAAGATGATACCTACGTTTACATATGGCAATCTTCTGGCTCAGACAACTCATAAGAAATTCTTCTCACTAAAAGTCTGATCCGAGCTATTTTAGATTCAAACACAGGAAATTCCTCCTGGTTGTTTGAAAATAAGATCTGTGCCATGAATGACAAGACATTAACATCCCCCAAGAACAGATGATGCTCCAGCAGCCATTGCTTCCATACCGCTGCCAAACAATGGCCTCAAGAAGATGCTGTATTTGTCCCACGGCTTTGCAGTCGCAAACGGGAAACACTGGATTTAATGATAATCTGTGGTGGATCCAGGGGGGTATGTGGTCAAGATGTTTTGCATGGGCGGGTATGGGGATCCCAAAAGTGGATCCTCCTCTTTCAAAATTCCTGGATCCGACACTTGATAGTGACAATGTTGAGGATATTTATACTGCACTGAACTAATGCCATGAAAGCCTTTTCCAAAGTACACACACCATTACCCTGGTGTAAGGACAAATTTCATTCTTTTTTTCATTCTCAACTCCCTGAGAATGCAACCTAGCTGCCAATCAAGGGGCTTTAGGGTTCTCTCTCGCATTGCCTTCACTTCCATACCAGGTACCCAGTTGTACTGCTGGGTGAACAGAGGCACATTTTGAACTAGAAGAGCGTTTGCGGGACACCGCAAAAGCAGAGCAGCTCCGAAACTTTGGGTCTCGCCTCAGTCTTTCTCCATAGTTGATATATACCAAGTAAGGCCTGATAGCACAGAAGTTGTTGAAGTTATCGTGTTTACAAGGATTTTTGTAGTGATTTCAGAACTCATGACCTTGACCTTTGAACTTGAATGTGAGCATTTCAAAATACTTCCCCAGGTGTACAAGAAAGAAGCTATATATATGAGGTGTTAAAGGCGCTGTAGCACGTTTTTTCGCTCAAATAAGTTGATGAAATGTATTTGAAAAATAATTTCACCAATAGTAAAACACCCTTTTCTCCTCGGAACATAAAGTTTAAAATGAGTGTACATGTTTTGGTTAAGCCATGGGAATTGTTTTTGTAATACAAAATAATAAATTGTGTTCACAATAAAATGACCGCCATGCAATTTTTGCTTTATACGCAACATAGTTTTTACCACTACAGATAATTTGTTTGTGTAATAAGATGTTTTACCCTCTAAAGTTAATTTAAATGACATAAACTATCATTATAAATGGGAAATTTGAAAAAATAAATTTTGCAAAAAACGTGCTACAGCGCCTTTAATACCTTCTTGGGAAAAGGTTATTTAGTAATTTCAGAACTGGTGACCTTGACCATATTTCGTGACCTTGACCTTTTAAATTCAAGGTCACACAATCAGTGATCACTTTTCATTGTGTATAACAATCATGTAATGATTCAAAGTGTTAATAGTTGAAATAAGACATTTTCGCAAAAGCATGCTTAAGTCGTGCCCTCGCTGTGACCTTGACCTTTGACGGATGTTAGCAAAAACCTTTTCAAATCTTAGTCTTTCTCCATAGTTGATGTACACCAAATAAGAGCCTGATAGTACAAACATTTTTCAAGTTATCGTGTTTACAAGGATTTTTTTAGCGATTTCAGAACTTGTGACCTTGACCTTTGACCTTGAATATGAACATGTCAAAAAAATTCCCCAGGGGCATAAGTAAGAAGTTATGTATATGAGTTCTCATAACCTTGTAGGAAAAAAGTAAAAGCGAATACAAAACGTGCAGGCGGCGGCGACAGCAGCGGCGACGGATACTGCACAAAAACTGATAGCAGCTCCGCCTAAGTCGGAGCTGCTAATAAAGTCACTTGTCTAAGGTTACACCACAAGTTTTGTGTGGGCAGGGAATTAAAGGTACATCCATTGTGTTGTTGGGGGTCAAATATTCCAAACGTTATAAGTGGTGTTATTTTATCGAGAAGTACTGACTGTTACCGAAAACTACCATTTTGATGATAGTAGACTTAGCATTTTGATGATCTGAAAGTAAAAGTGGTGATTTGTGATCGAAAACCGGACAATGCACAGCGTGTGGGGCGCGTCAATGAGTCAAACGTAATTTTGGAATCTTATTTATAACAGATAAAAAGACAAATTTGAGTTGATAATGTTTAATAGGTCCCATAACTACTGTGCATGTAAATGGGACTTGCAGTTTCGATTTCTGCACATGCATAATTATGTTACTCAATTTTAATTGAAAACTAGTTATTATGATATATTTGGCGATTGGGGATAAATATGCAAGCTGAGTGAATTTATTTGTGTTGTTGACAACACATGTCGTGAGTTGGAACGTATAAAAGCCAAATAAAATTTTAAGAAACACAATGGATGTACCTTTAACCCTTCAAATCCCAGCAAATGAAGCAATTAAGTGACCCATACACCAAGCCGCGGTCATTGTTGCGGAACTTCACTGATAGTGGACAACTGAGCTATGCACAGGGCAACATTCCACCACCATTTACAGAAGCCAAATAGCTTTTTATGTCAAGGTGGACAAAATAAAAAAAAATTCAAATATTTTCATAATAGGTGAGGTGATTTTGGGTTTACCAGCGATTTCAAGAGTATTTCACTTATATCATAGCGGTTTGTATAATTGCAGAGAGAAAGCCCTCAACACCATTGTGGCTATACATTGCAGTGAAACCTGTGAGCTGGGATGCAGAAATCGGTCTATTTGCCGGACATGTCCGATTGTAAATCCAGTTTGACCGAATGGAAAATTGACCTATCGGACATCAGTTGACCGATTGCAGAAAATAAAAGGAAAACTAAACTTACAAGCATATTAAATAAAGGCAAACGGCCCTGCTTGTGTCGGTCATAATTGTTTATGAAATTGAAATATGTTGATCCAGTCAAGAAGTCACATTTATTCTTCACAGCACAAGGCACGACGTCAATCGTCATTATCTTCAGTAAATTATAATTGTCGGCAGAAAAAACACTTACCGTTTGATATTTAATTGCAATTTCCAGTGTCATTTAGTGACTGAAAAATATGACCCATTTCACAACATTATTTATGAAAAAGATTTCATTAAAATCGCATTGTAAACAAACTTTGTCAAAGATAAACATTGCATGAACGTGTGGCTTCACCGTACTGGTGATTCATGAATTTGTTACAGATTAAGATTTTGCTACTTTGAATCTCGATAAATATAATAATATCTCGTTCATAAAACATAGGTAACATATTGTAACAAAATATGATAGATCAATATCGATGTATGGTAAAGCTATTTAAAAATTCAAAATAAATAAACCTATCAAAAACGAATAATTAGCAATATTATTTCACGAGACGTTATGTAGTCAAACACCGTTTGTATGACGCTACGAACACGCGATCGCATTTACATGATGACACACGTTATGAAGAGGTACGCTAATTTAAAAACTCCAATTTCTCTTGCGTTTACATTAGTTCTTTTTATTTTATAATTATTCATTTACAATTGCGAAATATGTCTCCAAATAAAATATAAAAGTAATCTTAATAGAATAAGTTCAAATTCGTAACTACATCTTGAATAGGAAATAGTCGTATGGAAAGTAGTTGGACCACGTGCTCTGCCGAGTTGTGAGTTTACGTAAATTATATCGTTATTGAAAACGAGTTCCTTTGAATTTAAAATGATTATTTAGGGGGAACATATCATTTGGTCCATGAGTTGAACTTTTGATGAACTATGTGCAATTAAATTATTAGAATTTTCTCGTCCATCTTGACGCAAATTCGCTTGTAAACTCGCTTGTGTAAACTCGCTCAAACTAGCACTGTCGGCAAATCGTAGTTGGTAAACATTGATTTTAAATTATGAACCATTTTATGCATGTTAATGATAAATTAATAGTTATCATCAATTTCTTTCGTGTTATGTTTTATAGTATGCAATGAATGAAGAACCAACAAATAGTAATACTTTCTGATACTTTATTCATTAAAAAAAATTTTACTTCCGGGTTCGTCTTTTTGGGTCAAAGATGAAATGTCCGACTGGCAAAAATTTGAATCTGCATTCCTGCCTGTGAGCATTGGCTAGAATTTGAGAACCATGGTTGATGCAGCATTCCATCCACAAGTTACTGCACGTAGAAAAGCTCTCTAAAGCAGCCAAAGTTACTGAGCCCCTGACGGGATTCAAACCCAGACCTGTTGATCTGAAGAAGAACAAGCTAACCGTTGTGCTATCCCATCCCAATTTAACCATATAAATCAGATTTCATATAATTTGACATTATATTTTCATATATGATGGATAGCAGTGTGTTAAATGCGCTGTAACAAATTTTTTCTTACTGAAATAAAGTGATCTCACCAAAACGTAAAAAATAGAGCCACTGGCTCTGTAGCTCATCAGGCTTAAAACAATAAACTAAATAAATTTCAAAATGTTAATTTTCCAGGAGAATTTATCACATATATAACAAATTTCAAGAACTTTTTTTTAGGTTTTGACCTCAAATAGGGTCATAATTAAGGGGTCACCAAATATACAATTTAGAATCCCTTTTGGATAAGGAGCCTGAACACAACTTTTCAGCTCTCTAGACCTTATAGAACTGGAGAAGAAGATGAAAATAGCTTTTTAAGTTTGGGACCCCTGTGACCACATTTGAGGTCACAGGGTAACGAAATCTAAAATTGAGAATCCCAAAATTAACGAAGAAGTCTGCAAACAACTTTTCAGCTCTCTCGACCTTATAGAACTGGAGAAGAAGATGAAAATAGCTTTTTAAGGTTGGGACCCCTGTGACCACATTTGGGGTCATGGGGTTACGAAATCTACAATTTAGAATCCCCATTGGCCAAGGAGTCTGCACACAACTTTTTAGCTCTCTAGACCTTTTGGAACTGGAGAAGAAGATCAAAATAGGTTTTTAAAGTTGTCACCCTTGTGACCCTATTTTTGGTCACAGGGTCATGAAGTCTACAATTTAGAATCCCCATTACCCAAGGAGTCTGCATATAAAATTTCAGCTCTCTAGAGTCATTGGTTCTGGAGAAGAAGTCGAAAAAAGCAAAAAGTTTACGGACAGACGCCGGACGCCATGCCATGCCACAAGCCCATCGGGCCTTTCAGGCCTGATAAGCTAAAAAGTGTTACCAATGTCTAAATATATAAATAATATAAATATCCTGAATTAATAAAAAGAGTTTTGAAATGAATGGACATTGTTCGGTTAAGCCATGTGAGTCCATTTCCCTTCGAGCGGCCATTTTACAGTGTTTAAAATAAAATGGCAGCTTGAAGGTATTTCAAATGATCTGACTGATGAGGAAAACCAATCCTGTTCTGTTATTCATTTTAAAGAACGCCATCTCATGATACTGTCAAAGAAACCTTACTCCATGTTGAGTTAAGCCACTGGCAGGATTAGAACCCTATTTTGAATCTGAACTCAACCACTGTGCTATACAACTTTGTCATTCATTCTAGGAGTTGGGATAATGACAAATGAAGACAATATTTATGGATATACATTTTTTTATTCTGCAACATTAAACATAAGCTGTGTCATGTAGATCATACTTAAAGTGAACATATGGACATACTGCGTCCACTGTAAATGATTGATTTCCTGCATGAGCATTGTCTATGATGTCATAAACAAATTATTCTGACACACTGAAAGAGCCATAACTCGATCTTTCTGACCATGTTTTTCTACCTGAATAAAATTATTGATAAAGAAATTATTACACAGAAAGTGTGTCATAGATAGTTTATGCAACTGATAAAAATTTGTGTATAAATTACAGTTGCTTTGTCCTTTGCATCGTCTACACAGAACATGACTGCAGTGGCAGATCCCTCCCCCCCTTAACCCCCCCTTTTAAAATTTGAGCATGTACAATTGATGGATCCCTACACCTAGGTGAGCTCCACTCTTCAATGAGTGAATCCCCCTCCTTTCCTTTCAAAATGTTTTCATCCGCTTATGGATTGAATTACTCTAGAAATTGTAAACAAATAAATCTCCATTTACATCAATAAATCAAAACAATCTTTTCAAAGTGAATATCCATTCATCAAACCTCCATTAGCACAATCAATAATTTTATGTTGTATATAATTCATTTTATCAAAAAAGGTATGATACACCCTTATGATATTAACATATAAATCTCCTTTATTGAAAATATGTCTTAAAATCATATTCAAAGTTGAAATTTATACCTGCATAAGGCATGATCAATGTCATTAAATCTCAATAATTCAAATTCTCATGAAAAATCATGAATCTTAATATTTTTATTCTACATATGTCTGACAATCCATATTTAAAGTCAACATTTCAATGTAATAAATCACTGAACAAAAAAGTTACAAATTATAAAATTGAATATTTCACATAAATCAGGATTTTTTTTCTCCAGAAAATTCTCAACTTTGAAAGGGCAATAATAATAATTTATCTTCAATAAAATCAATGACTAAAATGCACTTAATAAATAAAAATAGAGTCATTTTATTTGTAGCTCATCAGATTTTTAATAAAATATTAATCATTACTTACCTAAAATATGATGAAAGTTACAAAAGGATGGTTTAATAAAATAAATATTACATACAATTTTTATTAGACCCTCAATTCTCAATTTTCAAGTCTCAACTTCTCTTTTTCAACAACCATTTCTCAAAGCACACGTTAGAACTCACATATTTACTCTATTCTGACTGTGAAGTGAAGTGAAGAGCACATAAAATCTCAAGAATACTGTCCAAAGCTTGCTGCAATAGTCAATTTTAGTTTGTGACCCTGTGATCCATATTTGGGGTCATAGGGTCACCAAATTTACAATTTAGAATCCATTTCAGGGAGTCTGTAAACAACATTTCAGCTTTCTAGAGCTTTTAATACTGGAGAAGATGAACATAGGTTTTTAAGGTCGTGACCCCTATGACCCTATTTTGGGTCACAGGGTCACCAAAAATTACAATTTATAATCCCCATTGGCCAAGGAGTTTGCACACAACATTTTAGGTTTCTAGAGCTTTTCATAGCTTGAGAAGAAGATGAAGATAGGGCTCTGTAGCTCATCAGGGATTATAGTGTTTGATAATTAAGACTGAAATAGATTATTCTCAATTATAACGCACAAACCCTAGCCCTGAAAATTCTAAGGCTAGAAATTGTCAGTGCATAACAAAAAACATGTTATTGAAGAAAAGATGAATCTTCCAATTACAAGTACGTGGTATTGGTGAGAGTAGAGTCACATCAAAACAAAATGTCCATTATGTAGATATTCATCTTACTTTCTTTTCTCAATTTCTGTATTTCTCAAACCACATGTTAGGACTCTCACATGAAAAACATGAGATGACTCTCCGTCAGGTCTTTTATAAGGCAGTACAACTATTCAATGAAGCACACATAAAATCTCAAAGTTCAAATCTGTTTACAACAGCTTTTTTAGGCTCTGGCCTATATTTTGGGTCACAGGTTCATCAAATCATTAATTTAGAATCCCATTTAGAATTATTTTCTCAATTCCTGCAATTCTCAAAGCACATGTTAGGACTAAAAGGGTGAGATGACTCTCCCTCAGGTCTTTTATAAGGGATTATTTCTCAAAACTGAAAGAAGTGCACATAAAATTTCAAGAGTTCAAAACTCTTACAGCAGGGTTTTTAGGCTGTAACCCATATTTGGGGTCACAGGGTTACCAAATTTACAATTCAGAATCCCCTTCAGCTAAGGAGGCTGTACATAAAATGTCATCTCTCTAGAGTCATTGGTTCTAGAGAAGAAGATGAAAATAGCTTTTTAGGTCATGACCGCTGTGACCATTATTTAGGGTCACAGGGTCACCAAATCTACATTTAGAATCTTCTTCAGCCAAGGAGTATGTACATAAAATTTCAGCTCTCTAGAATTATTGGTTCTGGAGAAGAAGATGAAAATAGCTTTTTAGGTCAGGACCCCTGTGACCCACATTTGGGGTCACATTATTACCAAACTACAATTTAGAATCCTCTTCATTCAAGAAGTCTGTACATAAAATTTCAGCTCTCTAGAGTCATTGGCTCTGGAGAAGAAGTTGAAAAAGCGAAAAGTTTACGGACGTACGGCCGACTGGATGGATGGACGAACGCCATGCCATGCCATGCCATACCATGCCATGCCATGCTAAAAAGCAAACCAAGACTTCTGAATAACAACTTCACAGTAAAGAAGTAGTTGATGATGATAAATGGACAGGTTCTAATCAAGGAGGCGGGTGGTACGCATCTCTCTTCCCCCCCCCCCCCCCCCCCCCCCAAAGAGAATTCCAAGTATAGTAAATGACCATTGAAATCACAGTCAAAAACAGGGGAACTACCACCACCACCATCACCACCACCACCACCACCACCACCATCACCACCAGCAACACCACCACCACCACCACCAGCCCCCCCCCCAGCTTTTATCATCAGCGTAACTATCTATCTGTCACTCTTTGTCCTATAGGCCTTTAGTAATTTAACTTTAATGCAATGTAATTCAATGAGCTTCTGTATTTTTGAACGTTTGGTTTATGAATATGACATTTCTCAGTCTAACCATTGGATCAATGTGTTGCCTGTATACGCACTGGGGAGATGAGAATGGATAGAGTAGTTTGTCCTTAAACTTGGGGGAAATTGCAAAGTTGGCAAATTTAGAGGGGTTCAAGAGTCCCCCCCCCTTTTCAATTCAATTAGTGAATTTATAACATTAGTATATTAGTATATTAAAAAACCCATTAAACGACTCGAGTATTGTAAAAAACAATGGCACATATAAAACAAAATTCTAGTGGCCATATTTTGAGGATGGGTATGGATCTGCATTACTTACAACTCTATTTATTGATTGAGGAGGTTTTGCAATTGACAACGTTTCTTTTTCATTTTGTGAGATCTCTTTATTTCCATTTGAAAACGTGCTACAGCCCCTTTAATGAGATTAAGTACCTTGCCCTGTGATACAGTATGAGGCCTAGGTAACACATTTTTTTGTTGCACCTCAAGCAGGATTCGAACCTGGGCCTTCGGTGCGAGAGGCCAGCATGTAACCACTACACCACTGAGCTCCTTAGGCTGTATAAAAAAGTTAAATGTTTCTCTGGCACATTTTTTTGTTTTTATTTTTTTGTTAAAAACAAATATGACGAGGGGAGTACATTTTACTTTTCCCAATCAAAATGTAGCTTTGAGAAGCGGTATATTTACACCAAACAGAAGCATGTGCTTTCCTGCAGACCAATATTTTTGGTAGACAAATGGATTTTGGGGTTTATCAAAACTGATGCCGAAAATTCTTAATTTATTTTTTTAAAATGATTATACAAAGTTTTTCAAATGCACAAATAAAAGTGATGTGCCAATGCCCGAGAAACATTTCACTTTTTTGTTTAGCCTTATCCATACTCTGGAGAATGACCATGGCTCCACATACAACTCTGCTGTTCTCATTATAACAATGGTAATTATGCACCTTTGTAGTCTCCTCATAATGATTTAATGGTTTCTGACTCAGTGTTTTATGAGTCCATAGTGCTGTTTATGATAGGATGCACTGAGCACTGACATGCAAAGAACTGCAATTATGACCTCAAAGTAACATTGGCTTTCATATCTGTTTAAGGGCAATAAAGCCATATAAATGTTGTGATTATCCTGTAGGGGTGAAACAATATGCTTAATTTGATCTTCCGTTCTGTACGTATTGCAGTACAGGACCCTCGGTTCGGTACAAAACCAATAAATGTCTTTCAATATATAAACTGTACCATAACAAATCACATGTTATTTGAATTTTAGTTAGTAGGTTTTAAAAAATCATAAAATATATATTGTATAAATATAATTACATCTTAGCTAATAATATCCAATTGTTTAATTAAGTTATATATTCGGAATATACTGAAAAAATCATATTGACGTACCGTGTACCGAACTGAAAGCAAATACTGTGGTTCAACTACTGTAGTTGTGAACCGTTTCACCCTTACCAGTCAGAATCAATATTTCATCAAAATAACACCACTGGAAATTTTTTCCATTTTTTAAAATTTCAACAATTGTCTATCAAAGTCATCACATTACCTTTCAATGGCTGATGACCTTGAGTTGATTGAAATGGTGACATCATTCAATTGCACAGGTGTGTTTGATCTGTTTTTCAATCTGTCAATTTATTTCGCAGTGATGAGCAAATGAATTCTCGCTGTTTCGGTTAATATAAAATGAAATATTTACTACCTTAGACATTACTGCATTGACTTTATGTAAAACTAAAAAGTAAGGGCCGTGTTCAAGAGAGGTTTCAAAGTAAGATCGTTCAACTAGCGATTACTCTTAAACCTCTCTTGAACGTGATTGCTCAATGTAGCGCTACATAGCAAAGCGAACGAACTTTGAGGTTTTTCATCGTGTCGTTCAGGAGAGAATAAGCACTACTTGAGCGCTACATTGAGCGCTACATTGAGCAATCAATGAGCGGTTATAAGCGCTCGCTGTTATGAACAAGGCCCAGGTGTATATTTTATGCACATTTATTTCTTCAATAACAGAGTACACTTCATTGTATATTGATAGTCACATGTTACTTTTGTCGTTACATCAATAGCTAGCGTTCTCATATATACGAGCACATGCTCTTCACACTGACAGTAAAACATTGTTTTATACATATATATAGATGACATCAGTTATATTAGCCCTTTGTTACTACAAGGCAAAAGTGAGCGCAGCTCACATACCCCCGCCTCTTGTTTGATCCTCTTCATACAGTATAAACAAATTGGAAAATATAATCTAGTCATTTATGTCAATGAATAACAATGATCTTTTTTAATGAAAATATTTTTTGAAATTACTTGAACCATGGAGTGTAAACCAATAAAAGGCAGGACAATACCATATAGGTAGGCAACATCCAAATTTAAGTTTTCAAGTTGCATAGTTTTTTAGTTATGCTGCAGAAATGACACACATGACAAAATTTAAAAAGTATTTGGACCTTGGGATTTCTAAAGGGCACAATAGCATCATATAGGTTATTTCCATACCAAATTTGAAATTTCAAAGTCAAATCCCTGGTAGTTTTTTAGATATGCTCCGAAAACAAGACAAAGTCCAAAAGTTGGACCGTTTTTGGTCAAAATTTCAAAAATTATTTGGATCTTGGAGTCGAGACCCCTAAAAGGGACAACAGCACCATGCATACAGGTCACTTTAAATTGAAATATGCTCCGGAAACGATTTCGGACCGTCGGACGGACGCACAGACAGACACGCAGAGAGCTATATACCCTCGACTATGTTATAGTGGGGGTATAAAAACTGAACTACAATTATTACAAGAAATATATGTCATTTAGATAGTGATCAAATCTAACGTTCTTATATTTAAGAGCACAGTATCTGCAAAAGTATAAATAAAGGACATTTTTGGTCCCTTGTTGGATTCGAACAAACACCCTCAGAGTAAGGCACGAACCGCCAGCACTGACTATACCAACAACTTAACCATTCAGCCACCGGGACCTCGACAATCTTTAGCTTCATTGATACTAACAGATATACAAATTATTCTTGCATTGTACTTTTTGAATAGTGAATATATATACATTGATAGTGGCATACAGTTGATTTGACATAACGTACAGATGACATTAACCCTTGATTGGATGGCGTTTCTTCACATAGTAGCCGATCCCTGGTTTTTCACTTTGTTCATGAGTTAAATAAAAAATAGAGCCATGGGCTCTGTAGCTCATCAGGGTTTATATTGTTTAATGATGAAGACTGAAATAGATTTTTAGATCATGGCCCGTGAGGACTATATTTGTTGCCACAGGTCACCAAATCTACAATTTAGAATCTCAATTGACTAAAGAGTCTGTAAACAATATTACAGCCTTCTAGATCTTTTCTTTCTGTAGACGAAGATGAAAATAGGATTTTAGTTCATGGCCTGTGAGGCCCTTATTTGGGGCAACAGGGTCACCAAATCTACAATTTAAAATCTCCATTGGCTAAAAACTCTGCGAGAACCGTTTCAGCCTTCTAGGTCTTTTTGTTCTGGAGAAGAAGATGAAAATAGGTCATGGCCTGTAAGGCCCTTATTTGGTGCACCAGGGTCATGAAGTTTACAACTTAGAATCTACATTGTCCAAGGAGTCTGCACACAACATTTCAGCTCTCTAGACCTTTTCGAACTGGAGAAGAAGATGAAAATAGGTTTTTAAGGTTATGACCCCTGTAACCCCATTTGGGTCACGGGGTCACGAAATCTACAATTTAGAATCCCCATTAGCCAAGGAGTCTGCACATAAAATTTCAGCTCTCTAGAGTCATTGGTTCTGGAGAAGAAGTCGAAAATGCGAAAAGTTTACGGACGGATGGACGGACGTTGGACTCCATGCCATGCCATAAGCCCATCGGGCTTTCAGGCCTGATGAGCTAAAAAAAATTAAAATATGAAACAAGAATATTGATAAACAAATTATTATTGAAAAGAATTTTAGATTTCTGATAATAATCAACTTCGTAATTGCATATTATATATATATATATATATATATATATACATACACACACACACACATATATATATATATCAGCATATATCAGCATATACTCTGACACTTACATACCTGTGTATGTAAACATTGAATAATTAATAATTATGAATAATTATTTCACTGGTTTGAAGAAAATTTTATAGATAAAGTTCATATCAGTACTTCAATATAAAAAAAAATAGAAATTAAACTGTCATAATGAAATGTGACTGCCTTCAGCAGTCTCTTTATTGAAATAAATTGAAAAACTTGATATTCATATCTCAATGCCAGAGGCTTTAAAATTGATTTTGAAATGACAACTCTGACTCTGACAAAAAAAACAACTCTGTATTCACAGTCTTTTTAACTATTGCAGAATGAAGTACTTAAAAAAGATATAGGAAGAAATATGACCAGTGGCTACAAGTGTGATTTTTAATAGATTTGAATTTCCAGACTTGTCAATATTATCGTACCAGACAGAAGGTATTGGTCTGGATAAGATAAGGATAAGATCACATAATATAATATAATATACGATAGGATAGATAATGAGAAAAGATAATATTTCATTGATTGATGACATTGATATCAGTGAAAAACCATGTCTATATATACATATATATATATATATATATGTTTGAATGAGATGAGAGTTTTGGAAATTTGTCCATATTTCTTATCAATGTACTAAACGGCTCTTTAACAAATGAAATTATCCCGTCAATAGTTCCATAAAAATGTCCATGTCTTGCGCTCTGTGTCTTTAATATCTTTTGATTCTCTATAACTAATCAAATACATATGCAAAATAAGTTCAAGTTTCCGATAAAACTTTGATAATTAACATATTAAACTGTCCTTTAAGAATTTGATGCAATAATGATTTCATAGAATTATGATTTCCAAAAGAGACAATTACCATAATTAGTCTAGACATGCATTTAATATTGTTGATCATTCTTCTCTGTATAATACAATCACTTCCTAACACAATTTGCTGTAAATACAATTTATTACAATATGATTTTATATCGAACATAACTGCACATAACAACCCATTTGTTGCTTAATTTTGGTGTTACAGTCATAAAATTGGGTGAATTTGAAAGGTTTTTCGCGTGTCAAATGAAGTCATTATTCATTAAAAGTTTTTCGGGAATTAAAACACCTGCCACATCCATATTTGAGGGGGAGGTCAAAACTAAATTAACAAACTTTGATCCTACAGGTGAAACGTACCCCCCCAAAAAATTTCATCTTTCGCTGCAGCAGTTCTGGAGAAGAAGTCGAATATGACAAACGCCGGACACCTGAAATCGGATAATGGCCAATCTCGTCCTTTCATGCCTGACTAGCTAAAGCATCAGAACATGTATTTATTCTTCTTTTTTTATCGATGTAGGTAAAATATTAATGTGCACTCACCTTATCACTCGCACATCTTATAATTTTCTTCTCTTTATCTTTCGGGTCAGTTTGAAATCGTCTGAAAATGAAAACATAAATACTGAAAGGATGCAAGATGAAATGTTTTTATTCTAAAACCGTTTTCCTCATCTTTGGAGTTTGAAAGCATTTCACTGTCGAGCTAGATTATTTTAATCCAATATTTCACCGGAATGGAATCCAACCATTATGTGGCGCCTGGATGTCACTTTTATTACTCTGTTTAATAATGGAAGCATTCGAGTGAATTTTATTCCTCTATTGAATCAATAAAATAGTAAATGGAATCAAAACTTCACATTTTAAACTACGTTTGCCCATAAAATGAGAAATTTCAATGCCGTATTGTTATTTTAATTCTGCCGAAAGCTTAATTCTAGGTAATGTGAAAAACAATTTTTTAAAACATTAAGTGACATAAAATAACATATAAACTTTGGTGTCTCTGATAGAAACATGGCGACTTTATACAGTGATGTGAGGAAAATTGAAATATAAGACAACTTAGTTATTTTTCACTAACAAAAACATACGATTTAATAAACAAGCTTTTTATTTGGTTCACTTTTCCTTATAATCAATAAATATTTAGCTGTATATATATTTCAAATACATAAAAGAACGATTTCATTTTGAATTAATTTAAAGATTGACCTATATGTTTTCTCATGTTCTTGATGTACACAAAATTCTCTTTCAGGCAATTAAATATTACCGCATTTTTCTAGCTTAAAAACTTACATTTTTACAAAAGGAAAATGGTAAAGTTGACAGCTTATAAACAAAGCTAAAGAAAGAAAACCTAAAGAATTCAGAAACAGTTTTTAACTATTTCTACTATAGGCCTATTGATTAATTTAGATTGTTACTGAACATAATATGACTGATACTGTATATTTCAATGCCCCCCCCCCCCCCCCCCCCCCCCCCCCCTTCTTTGAAAACTTTTTAAAATAGAGCCATGGGCTCTGTAGCTCATCCGGGTTTATATTGTTTGATGATGAAGACAGAAATATATTGTCTCAATATAATGCACAATCCCTAGCCCTGACAAATCTTAGTCTTGAAATTGAGAGAGAGCACTCAGCAAGATCAACACACAGGAGATTGTGAAATATGCTGACCCCTTGGCTCTGGTTACAAGCCAGCTGTGCTTTTACAGCCAAATTATGTAATAGCCTCTGCCTTGCACTAAACACTGGCAGCACTGATCTAACTGTATAAGGCTTAGAGAGAACAGGCAATGTGATGAATCTCATGGTACATAGTACAATTTAGAATCACCTTGGCTAAATAATCTCTGCACAATTTTAACGGTTCTAAGCCTTTTCATCCGCAATATTCCTTCTAGTTTGTTCTGGAGAAGAAGATGAAATAAATGTCTATGTTTTGACCTGTGAGGGCCTGTTCTATAATATCCACAATATTCATTTCAGAAGCTCTTCAATAGTTCTCATTTCACAATTGATTACATCAATTTGACAAACATGTCCATAATGGAGACCTTATCTTCGACATATATTTCACAATCCTACTGAAAAAATTAACTGCGAAGTTTTTCTCAATTCTTCATTTCTCAAACCCAAGTTAGGACTCACATATCTAAAAGATGAGATGACTCTCCCTCAGGTATTTTATTAGGGATAAATTACATAGTGATTGAAGTGCCATAAAATATCAGTTCAAAACTCAATTTCAAAGGTTTTTGAGGCTGTGGCCCATATGTGGGGTCACAGGGTCACCAAATTTCCAAGTTAGAATTCCCATTGGCTAAAGAGTTTGAACACAATATTACAACCTTCTAGGTCTTTTTGTTCTGAAGAAAAAGATGAAAACAGGATTTAAGGTCATGGCCTGTGAGGCCCTTATTTGGGGCCATAGGGTCACCAAATCTACAATTTAGATTCTTCATTGGCGAAAGACTCTGCACGCAATATTACAGCCTTCTTGGTCTTTTCGTTCTGGAGAAGAAGATGAAAATAGTCTTATTTTATCATTTCATCACCAGTCATATGCAGTTCACATATCTCATGTAAAATAAAAGAATTCTTAACTCCTCTTCAATTTATTCCTTTGTGGTTTGTCACAATATTCAGTTCATAGGCTATTCAATAGTTCTCATTTCACATTGATTACATCAATTTGACGAACATGTCAACAATGTAGATTGTAATCTCAAGTCGACATATAATTTTGACATTCCTACTGAATAAGATTAACTGCAAAGTTACTTTTTTTCTCAATTCTGCATTTCTCAAACCCAAGTTAGGACTCACATATCTAAAAGATGAGATGACTCTCCCTCAGGTATTTTATTAGGGATAAATTACATAGTGATTGAAGTGCCATACAATATCAGTTCAAAACTCAATTTCAAAGGTTTTTTTTTAGGCTGTGGCCCTTATTTGGGGTCACAGGGTCACAAAATTTACTAGTTAGAATCCCCATTGGCTAAAGAGTTTGTACACAATATTACAGCCTTCTAGGTCTTTTAGTTCCGGAGAAAAGGATGACAACAGGATTTTAGGTAATGGCCTGTGGGGCCCTTATTTGGGGCCACAGGGTCACCAAATCTACAATTTAGAATCTCCATTGGCTAAAGACTCTTTAAACAACATGACAGCCTTCTAGGTCTTTTCATTCTGGAGAAGAAGATGAAAATAGTCTTATCTTATCATTTCATTACCAGTCATATGCAGTTCACATATCTCATGTAAAATAAAAGAATTCTTAACTGCTCTTCAATTTATTCCTTTGTGGTTTGTCACAATATTCAGTTCATAGGCTATTCAATAGTTCTCATTTCACATTGATTACATCAATTTGACGAACATGTCCAAAATGTAGATTGTAATCTCAAGTCGACATATATTTGACATTCCTACTGAATAAGACTAACTGCAAAGTTACTTTTTTCTCAATTCTGCATTTCTCAAACCCAAGTAAGGACTCACATATCTAAAAGATGAGATGACTCTCCCTCAGGTATTTTATTAGGGATAAATTACATAGTGATTGAAGTGCCATAAAATATCAGTTCAAAACTCAATTTCAAAGGTTTTTTTAGGCTGTGGCCCATATTTGGGGTCACAGGATCACCAAATTTACTAGTTAGAATCCCCATTTGCTAAAAAGTTTGCACACAATATTACAGCCTTCTAGGTCTTTTAGTTCCGGAGAAAAAGATGACAACAGGATTTTAGGTAATGGCCCGTGGGGCCCTTATTTGGGGCCACAGGGTCACCAAATCTACATTTTAGAATCTCCATTGGCTAAAGACTCTTTACACAACATGACAGCCTTCTAGGTCTTTTCATTCTAGAGAAGAAGATGAAAATAGGATTTTAGGTAATGGCCTGTGAGGACGGACGCCATCCCATGCCATAAGCCCATCGGGCCTTTCAGGCCTGATGAGCTAAAACTTTTACCCCCCCCCCCCCCCCCCCCCACCTTTTTTTTAAAATTCGTAAATTTGACAGACAAATTCCTAGATCCACCAATATATTTCTCTGAACAGAAAAACAAGAGACAGAAACAGAAAAAGCTTTAAAGGGGCAGTAGCATGTTTTTTCGCTGACATAAGTCGATGAAATGTATTTGAAAAATAATGTCACCAATAGTAAAACACCCATCTCTCTTCGGAAAATCAAGTTAAAAAATTACTGCACACGGTTCCGTAAAGCTATGGTAATGGTTTTTGTCATTCAAAATAATAAATTGTGTTCACAATAAAATGGCCGCCATGCAATTTTTGCATTATAGGCAACATCGCTATTATCACTGCTGATAATTGGTTTGTGTAATAAGATGTTTTAAGTAAATATAAATGACTCATAAATCATTATAAATGGGAAATCTGAAAACATAAAATTTGCAAAAAAATGTGCTACTGCCCCTTTAATAGAAAAGCTTTAACTTCAGGATATACTGCAGTAGACTAGGGTTGACTACCTGTAGCCAAAGTTCTGTGACACTCAAATTCAATAAAACAAAACTTCCTGCTTTGTAATGAGTTCCCTAGCTGCTTCCTTCATTGAAATAATCACGAAATTTACATTTAAATGAAAAGCCAGAAGATATCTGCATCAAAGTTGGTTCTGATAATGGATCTAACTTTAAAAAGACTGAGCATAATTTGTAACTTACTTTGTTAGAAATGATTGATGTTGCAAACTCCCAAATGAATGGAAGTTGTTTATCATCTGGGATATCACTCTAATATTGTACTAAACTGTGAAAGTGGTTTCAACTATAATCAATATGTATACACATTGCCTTGTATGTGTCTAATAGTGAAACATTTAGCCTTTGAAAAAAATTATTTTGTCAAATTTCAAAATTATACAAAAAATAGAGCCATGGCCTCTGTAGCTCATCAGGAGATAATAAGTGGGGTATGTTATGGAGTGGACTTTATAGCAATGGTCAGATAATGGAATGTAGTAATAAGAATCTAGGTAGTGAAACGATTAAAGCAGTTTAAAAATATTTTGTTACCATAACTTTGCCAATCTGCTATATATATGTGTTGAAAGAGCAACGCAAAGCTTGGAAATAAATTGCTGGTATCAAACATATAATAATGTGGTGGAGAGATCATACTATTTTCTAAGATCGTACACACATTATATAATAATGAATACCCCGGGTACAATTCTTTGCATACAATTCACCACTGTCAGCTATTGCAATAATGGCCTGGGGCTGTAGAAGAAAATGAAAAAAACCTTTTTAGGTCATGACCCCTGCTAATTATTATAAAAATTGGTTACACATAAATCAACATTCGTTATGAATATCATACACCTTTGCATTATATTGTTTTAATTCTTAATTGCATTATGGCAATACCAACATTTATTACATAATGAATAGGAGCCTCAGTTTTTGAAAATCCCATTTCTCATAGGCTACTTAATAAATTGGTGAATTTTTTTTTAGTAAATTCTTTTTCACCATTTCTTATAGGCTCCCTTTCAATATTTGATAAAATGGTGATATTCTATGAATAAATTCTTTTTTAGAGTCAGTGGAAGACTAAAGCAGTCTCACGCACAGTCAATGATAACACAGTGCTGCACAGTAGTTTGAAGTAACCTGAAACCTCTGTGTAACTATCAGTTTTCATCCTTCTGCCAGGAAGAGGTCAACACAATGCAATTACATAACATGCAGACACTGGACTCACAGCCAGTAAAATTTATATGTTAGATGCAGTTTTTCCTACAATTAATTATTTTTCTGTACTGGAGAAGATGATGAAAATAGGTGTGATGTCACAATCTCATATAGCTACTTCTTTTATAGTCCTATGTTATCACCAGTCATCACTAGTCATATTCAGTTCACATATCTCATGTAAAATGAAAAAATTTAATTCCTCTTCAAGTTATTCCTTCAAAGGGTATTCATTATTCAATAGTTCTCATTTCAAATAGATTCACATTAAACATGTCCATGATGTAGACATCTATCTCATTTCTTGTTCCTATTGAATAAAATTAACTGCAAAGTTAATAGAAAACTAAATCAGTTATAAAGTATAAAATATGATATACATAAGGTATACCAAATTGACTCGTACTGGAAATTCTCATTAATTAATTAATTAATTCTCCAAATAATTACACAATATCATGAGATATTAAAAAACTCCATTATTTACTATTAAATTACAAAGAACATTATATTAGATTTAATAAAAGATTCTGTATTAAGTCTTTAGAATACTTTTAGACTTGTGTACCTTTATCAGCAAATTCACTTGCAAAATACAAATAATTACTCATATGTGAAATGTGAGACAAAGATAAAATATGACTTATAATTTTTGTTAGACCTCCAATTCTAAGTTTTTAATTCTAAATATCTCTTTTTCATCAGACATATTATATTCTCAAAGCACATGTTAGAACTCTCACATCAGAAAGATGAAATGCCTTTAACTCAGCTGTTTTCTTTAAAATTACCTCCCTTACCTACTTTACTGATTGAAGTGCACATATAATCTCAGAAAGATGCTGTAAACTGAAATAGGCTTTTAGGTTATGATCCCTGTGACCCATATTTGGGGTCACAGACTCACCAAATTTACAATTTAGAATCCCTTACAGCCAAGGAGTCTGTACATAAAATTACAGCTCACTAGAGCCATTGGGACTGGAGATGAAGATGAAAATAGCATTTTAGGTCATTGCCTCTGTGACCCAATATTTGGGGTCTCACTGTCACCAAATTTACAATTTAGAATCCCCTTCAGTCAAGGAGTATGTACATAAAATTTCAGCTCTCTTCGTTCATTGGGACTGGAGAAGAAGATGAAAATAGTTTTTTTTAGGTAATGACCCCTGTGAGCCACACTTGGGGTCACAGGGTCACCAAATCTACAATTTAGAATCCCTTTCAGCCAAGGAGTCTGTACATAAAATTTCAGCTCTCTGGAGTCATTGGTTCTGGAGAAGAAGATGAAAATAGCTTTTAAGGTTATGACCCCTGTGACCCACATTTGGGGTCAAAGGGTCACCAAATTTACAATTTAGTATCCCCTTCAGCCAAGGAGTCTGTACATTAAATTTCAGCTCTCTGGAGTCATTGGTTCTGGAGAAGAAGTCGAAAAAGCGAAAAGTTTACGGACGGACGGACGGACGGACGGACGGTACGACGGACAGACGGACAGACGGACAGACGGACAGACGGACGGACGGATGGATGGACGGACGCCATCCCATGCCATAAGCCCATCGGGCCTTTCAGGCCAGATGAGCTAAAAATTAAATAAATTAAAAGGGACCTATGAGATGTGTTTGTATTCAACTGAGCTCTGTATTCTTGTTGAAGACTTGCCTAGGCACTTACAAAATAGAACCATTAGCTCTGTAGCTCATCATGATTTCATTAATCTACTATCTAAGGATGAATACCAAATTTATCTCAAGAAATACATTGTTAACAAGCGAAAAATAGGTTTTTAGATCATGATCACGGTCACTAAATCTACAATTAAGAATCATCTTTCACCAAAGACACTCTACACAACATTTCAGCTTTCTAGACCTTTTGGTACTGGAGAAGAAAATGAAAACAGGTTTTTAAGGCTGTGACCCCTGTGGCACTATATGGGGTCGCAAGGTCACCAAATCTACAATTTAAAATCCCCATTGGCCAAGGAGTCTGCACATAAAATTTCAATTCTCTTCGAGTTATTGGTTCTCAAAAAGAAGTAAAAAAAGCGAAAAGTTTACAGACAGACAGATGGACAGACAAACTTTCAGGCCTGAGGAGCTAACTAAGGGACCTGGATGTCCAAGTTCATCTACCAGTGTTGCCTTATGTGGATGATCAATCGCCTATAGGCCGACAGTATTGCTTGCAAGTAGGATCTCAAGGGCATTGACATCCAATATATAAGTCAATGGCCAATAAAGCACCACTCAGAAATTAATCCACTGGACATAAGTGTCCTTTTACATGCATTCCCATTTACATTATATGGTACCACTGGTCAACTTACCAGCATACCAGTTACAGGTCTGTCATCCAGACCCCTTAAAGGTACATCCATTGTGTTGTTGGGGGTCAAATATGCCAAACGTTATAAATGGTCTTATTTTATCGAGTATATCTTAGTATATTGATGATAAGAAGGTAAAAGTATCAATATCTCATTATCTGTTAAAAAAACGGACAATGCACCGTGTGTGGCGCGCGCCACTGAGTCAAACGTAATTTTGGAATCTTATTTGAACCAGACAAAATAACAAATTTGGGTTGATAATGTTCAATAGGTCATATAAATACTGTGCATGTAAATAGGACGTGCACTTTCGGTTTCAGCACATGCATAATGATGTTACTTGATATTAATTGGAAACTAGTAATTATGATATATTTGGCGATTGGGGATAAATATATGCAAGATGAGTGAATTTGTTTGTATTGTAAACAGCACATATGGTGTATTGGAACGTATTAAAACCAAATAAATATTAAGAAACACAATGGATGCACCTTTAATGTTTTAGAGCCGATGCAATTCTAAACTAAGGCAAGTCTACAGAGCTCTGAAAATGAACACATCTCAGAGGCTCCTATTCATTTTTTAAAAAATTCATTTTTGTTCAACTTTTGAAATTTTTCAAAATGATAGACACCAAATGGTGTTAACGATTTATAATTGACACCATAAATCGTGACGGTATATCAAATATTTGTGATGGTGTAGCACTCCTGTGAAAGTGCAAATTTCTTCATATATGATATTCCATTGGAAAATGAATGTTACCTTTAAGAGAAAAACTATTTGTCATATCTAAATGGATAGACACCAAATGGTGTTCAGGATTTATAATTAACACCATAAATTGTGACAGCAATATAAAATATGTGTGATGGTGTCGCACTCCTGTGAATAATGCATACCTGGAGAGCCTATTGATTGATATGAACAACACTCGGTGTCATAAAATGTTCCGCTTCAAACATCAAAGGGAGTAAATGACTGCACTTAATGCCTCTCTTTGACAATATCAATTGATGGCGTTCTTTGAACTGAATAACAACACGTCAGGACTGGTTTTCTGTCATTAGTGTGTCGGCAATTTAGTACAGTATCTAATTGTATAAACAATAAATATTAACACATGCTGTCAGTCATATATGAACATGTTATGTAATATAAAGTCTGCTCTATATGGTTAAATGGGGGATGGGGAAATGGGGGGATGGGGGGTGGAGATAGTGCAGTGGTTTGCACTTTGGATCAAGAGGTCTGGGTTCAAATCCAGCCAGTGGGTTGGTGCCTTTATCTGCTTTAAAGACCACAGACTTATGTATCTCCAGCTCATTTCAATTTCAGTAATGATTTGCTTTATTAGAAAATATTGACCTAAATATGATCAAAATTAAATTGACAAATATGTTTTCTCTTCAATTTATATTCAGATTTAGTTTTGTCAATTAAATTTAACATTTATTTCATGTTTTCATAAACGCCTACAGAAAATACTCCAGGTGTATAAGTATATACTTAAAACAGATGTTGTTACTGATAAGTATTTATACACACCACCCACATATCTCAATAAACATGTCATTATGCAGGTGTTTTATATCATTCAAAATCAATATGTATATTTATATATATAATATTTATTTAAGACATGTGCAACAGTTTGGTAAATAATGATATTCGACCTTTTTTTTTACCAAATTCTATCAATTTAATACCACCAATGCAACAGGTGTGCTAGATATCAGACAAAATCATTATATGAATATATATAGATAATGTTATTGATGAAATGCAACATTTGGGCTTTAAATGTTAGGTAAGGACAGAATCGTGTCGTGACTAAATTTCATCTTATACATGTCTCATTTACAGACAAAATCAATATAGATATTCAGTTGGGGGGTCATTGTCTTCATTTTAAAAAGTTTCAATAAAGTGACTTACCGTCCTGGTACACAAACACCTCAAAAGTGCAGACAGAAAATGCTAAAAATGAGGAAAACTAAACTTACAAGCATATTAAATAAGGCAAACCGCCCTGCTTGTGTCGGTCATAATTGTTAATGAAATTGAAATATGTTGATAAAGTCAAGAAGTCACATTTATTCTTCACAGCACGAGGCACAACATCGACATCAATCATCATTATCTTCAGTAAATTATAATTGTCTGCAGAAACAACACTTACCGTTTGATATTTAATTGATATTTCCAGTGTGATTTAGTGACTGAAAGATGTGACCCATTTCACAACATAATTTACGAAAAAGATTTCATTAACATAGCATTGTAAAAAATTTGTGTCAAAGATAAACATGGCTTCACCGTACCGGTGATTCATGAATTGGTTACAGATTAAGATTTTGCTACTTTGAATCTCAATAAATTTAATAATATCTCAGTCAAAAAAACATATAGGGTTACATATTGAAACAAAATGTGATAGATCAATATCGATGTATGGTAAAGCTATTATACAAATTCAAAATAAACAAGCAAAAAAGTGAGCGTGGCTCACTAATACCCCCGACTGTTAAAGTTTGACGTCATTATTTTACTTAAAGAGAGAGGTGTCTGCACCCCTAAGGATTGATAAGCTATGAAATGTAATTGCTAAGATTAAACTGTTTGTGAAAAGGGTAGGACAAGTGTTGATCTTCATGTAAAAAAGGTGGTTTACGTAAAAATAGGAATAATAGTAACTTGAAAAGGTATGGGTAACATACTACACTACTGCTATTACCACTGATCACTGACCACAAATCACAACACAGAAGTAGCTTCATTCATTCTAGCTCCGAATATGATGAAGTAAAAAAATATTAAAAATCGCCAAAAATTCAAAATTCACCAAATATCCTAGTGGTGAAGAAGACATACATGTGCCAAATTTGAAAAGGATGAGATGAATAGTTTTTCTGCAATCGATTGGAAAAAAAATGCTGATAATATGACCAAGTTAAAAAATAATAAAATTCACCAAAAATTTAAAAATTCATCAATTTGATTTAAACTTTGCACTGCACCTCTCCTAGTGGTAAAAAAGATATGTACCAAATTTGAAAAGGATGAGATGAATAGTTTTTCTGTAATCGATCGGACAAAAATTGTCTTCGGACGGAAGGACAGACGGACGGACGGACGGACGGACAGAAGGACGGACGGACGGACGGACGGAATCATTGGTATTACTATATACCCCCGACCTTTTAATAATAAATAATAATAAACCTATCAAAAACGAATAATTAGCAATATTATTTCAAGAGGCATTATGTAGTTAAACACCGTTTGTATGACGCTACGAACACGCGATCGCATTTACAAGACACACGTTATAAAGAGGTATGCTAATTTAGAAACTCCAATTTCTCTTGCGTTTACATTAGTTCTTTTTATTTTATAATTATTCATTTACAATTGCGAAATATGTCTTCAAATAAAATATAAAAGTAATCTTATTAGAATAAGTTCAAATTCGTAACTATGTCTTGAATATGAAATAGTCTTATGGAAAATAGTTGGACCACGTGCTCTGCCGAGTTGTGATTTTACGTAAATTAAATCGCTATTGAAAACGAGTTCCTTTGAATTTAAAATGATTATTTAGAAGGTACATATCATTTGGTCCATGATTTGAACTTTTGATGAACTATGTGCAATTAAATTATTTGAATTTTCTCGTCTATCTTGACGCAAAATTCGCTTGTAAACTTGCTTGTGTAACTCGCTCAAACTAGCACTATCGGTAAATCGTAGTTGGTAAACATTGATTTTAAATTATGAACCATTTTATGCATGTTAATGATAAATTAATAGTTATCGTTAATTGCTTTCAGGTTATGTTTAATAGTATGCAATGAATGAAGAACCAACAAATAGAGAGGGTGTTTATTAGGATGAATACGGTATTCATCCTAATAAACACCCTCTCCTAATAAACGCCCCCTCAAGCTATTTTTGACTCGCAGAAAATGACCCCTAATAAACGCCCCCCTTTTGTATCGACTTACCCTACTGATGTTTCACTGAAGGAGAGTTTTCAATCTTTATATCAACCTTTTATGTCCAGTAAAGTGTAAGGTACATATTATATATATCCAGCCCCCAGGCAACTGTCGAATGTCAGTAACGATCAGTCACTGCACATTAAATTTGAGCGCCATGTTTTAAGTAACAGGAAAATATCTTGCTCAACTCTCTTGGAAGATGTCCCACAACTACAGATGACATTTATTTATTACACTTATTTTGATTAAAGATTTTTGAATAAAATCGATGTTTCTTTTTCTTTTGGACAACAAACAGACATTTAATAAACGCCCCCTTTTTACAATTTAAAAGTCATTTTAATAAACGCCCCCTTTTTCCAATTTTTAGACGCCCAGGGCTTCTATTACAGCGAATAAGGTAATTCCAAAATGACAGATGTCACCAAATTTCAAGATAATGGATGCTAAGGGTTAATAACAAGAGGCTGAAAGCCGGTCAAAGTGCCTTGAAAATAAGGTCAAGGTCAGCAAAATCGACTGGAATCTGTATAATCCGCCAATGTAGCCTGGCACCAAATTTGAAGACTTTGGGTCCATCAGATAATGATAAATCAGTGGAAAAGTGGTCAAAGTGTCGCGGTGACATTCAAAATAAGGTCAAGGTCACCAAAATCGACTGGTGTCTGTGTCTTCCCCCAATGTATGCCGACACCACATTTGAAAACTTTGGATGCATATGCTTCATGAAATATCGCATTAACAAGAGCCTTGAAGCCGGTAAAGTGCCGTGGTGACCTTGAAAAAAAGGTCAAGGTCATGAAATTCGACTGGTGTCTGCACCAAAATTGGTGTCTGGTACCAAAATTGAAGACAATGGATGCAACGGTTCATGAGATATCGCGTAAACAAGAATTGTGACGTACGGACGTATGCATAGTCCCCTGTGCTGCGTTGCGGCGGGGGACAAATATTAAGGTGCTGAGGAAAGTTGCGAAATATATAAAAATTATTTTCAAAACTTGTTAATTTGTATGTGAATTTATTAATGACAATAGCGTCAAAATATGAATATGAAAGTTTATCAATACAATTAAATGTACAATTGATAATAATATTGTATGTATAATTCCTTATGTATACTAGATATGCGTTTGTGGGACACTGCAAAAGCAGAGCAGAGCAGCTCCGAAACTTAGGGTCTCCGCCTTCTCGTCAGCATCAATAAAATGGGAATTCTTTTTAACAAAAGTTTGTTCATTATTCGAGTTATTTCTAATCATCACTGAGGTCACTTTTCACAAGTTTGTTCTGAAAACCTATTTCTTCTTTCAAAATTTGATCAAAAGACTAACGTGGCCTTAACCAATATCTCATGACCTTGACCTTTGACCTTCAAGGTCACACTATCAATGATCACTTTTCATCGCGTATACATAATAATCATGCAATGACTCAAAGTGTTCATAGTTAAAATACGGCATATTCACAAAAGCATGCTTAAATTTTGACCTCACTGTGACCTTGACCGTTGACAGATTTTAGCGAAAACGTTTTCAAATCTTGGTCTTTCTCCATATTTCATATATACCAAATAAGAGCCTAATAGCACCAAAAAAGTTTGAAGTTATCATGTTTACAAGGATTGTTGTAGTGATTTCAGAACTCATGACCTTGACCTTTGACCTTGAATGTGAACATGTCAAAATCATTCACCAGGTGTATAAGAAAGAAATTAAGCTATCTATATGAGGTGTTAATATCTCGTGACTTTGACCTTTAAAATTCAAGGTCACACAATCAGTGATCACTTTTCATTGTGTATCACAATCATGTAATGATTCAAAGTGTTAATAGTTGAAATAAGACATTTTTGCAAAAGCATGTTTAACTTGTGACTTCACTATGACCTTGACCTTTGACGGATGTTAGCGAAAGCCTTTACAAATCTTGGCCTTTCTCCATAGTTGATATACGTCAAAGAAGAGCCTGATAGCACAAATATTTTTCAAGTTATCGTGTTTACAAGGATTTTTTAAGCGATTTCAGAACTCATGACCTTGACCTTTGACCTTGAATGTGAACATGTCAAAATAATTCCCAAGGGGTATAAGTAAGAACTTATGTATATGAGTTCTCAAAACCTAATAGATAAAGTTATAGCGAATACGAAACGCGGCGGCGGCTATGGAAACTGCGCAAAAACTGATAGCAGCTCCGACTTAGTCGGAGCTGCTAATAATAGCAAGTGTGTACCAATATGTTTATTTGTGTTTACCCATGTGTATATTTGTTTGTCCCTGCTATCCTGATCAATTTGTATATATAGTTTGTATCTTGTATAGCTCTTGTAGCACCGTTGGTGGCGATACGAGTGAATAAATGACTGATTCTGATTCTATAGCCTGGTTGTTAGCCACTTTCATGTGAATTAAGAGTTCTTGAGTTCAATCCCACAATGATGTCATAAAAATATCTTCAAAATTCCTAAATTTTCAGAATTCCTTGAATTTTAACTACAATACCCATGACCAATAAATCCAGGAACAACATCAAAGATATCAAATGTGACCATATACCAGCATACTGATAAATTTAATACGTACATTGATATCCATGATATCAAACCTTCATGTTCATAAAAATGAATTTCAGACATCGATGTAAAATATATCAACAGTCATTATACATGTTTATACAGATGAATTTCAGAAGTCCTTTGATATGCATTGGTGGATCCAGAGGGGGATGCGGGGGATGCAGGGGTGAGCACACCCCAAAGAGAGTTCTATGTAAGTATAGTAAAAGACCATAGAAATCATAGTGAGAACAGGGGTCCATCCCCCCCCCCCCAAGAGAGGTGCAAGTATAGTAAAAAATGTCATGTAAAAGCGCAATCCAAGCTTAAAGCTTAAAAGCTATCACTACACCTGTCTGTTTAGGGATTATAGAAGTTCCACAAAAAACCTTTAACATTGACAGCTGGTACCAGCTTGTTTACACTGCATGTATATAGAAAGAGAAGACTTTACGTTTCCCAGTCACATATGACCAGACAGTACCTGCACCATTTCTTGTTTGATGGGTATGGAATTTCTGCAAATAACTATTTTCACACTGTCAATACGACCAGACACGGTCTACAAAGGTTCTTGTTAAGTGTGTCTGGAATTCGGAAGACCATTGTCAATGGAGCAGCATGTTTACAGAACATGCTTATATGGAGAGTCTAGATTTTTAAGTCAATAAAACAAATCTAGGTCTGGAATAATGACGATTGTTGTCAATGGACCAGCATATTTGCAGTACATGTTAATTTGGAATGTCAATACCGAAGTCAAGGCTACAAGCAACTGTCCATCAAAGTTCTCTGATATTCTGTTTGGTGATCCATAATTTCTGCAAATATCAATTTATTAAATAAATGCTAAGACCAGCTTCTTTATAATACATAGAGAATATCACTGATATCAAATATATCAACACGAGTTGATAAAATTACTATATCTGAGGCTTGCTGAGGAAAGTGTTACTTTAATCAACAAGTGTTGATTTATACACAAGGGTAAGACTGTATTCATCTCACAAAATTATTTTGAAGTGACAAATGTACATCTTTGAACTTTTCCTGCCATTAGCCTTAAAGTCAAGTGATGTCATACCATTCTGATGTCATTATCTTTATGTCATCATGGCATAATGATGTCATGAATGCTTTAACATGATATAGCTTTTTTAGTCATTATTTGATGATTTAAAAGCATTTTGACGTCATATAGGTGGACAGAGTGTTGTGCAAAATTTATTGTCAATACGATATCTGTTTGATCTCATACAAGCAATATCTCCAGGAACAGCTGATTGATACAGAGAGCCAATACAGATTGATGTCTGTGTTATTGTGGTAAGTCATCTACAGACATCTTGTTACTAGAGTAGTTTCAAGAGTATTTCACTTAGGCCATATCATAGCTGCTAGTTTTATGGCAAGGAGAAAGATTGCAATGCCACGTGGTTATGCATTGCGGTGACACTACGAGCAACAGCTGGAACTAGCGAACCATGGATGGTACTATGCTGAAATTCAGTGTAGCATTGCACCCAAACCTTACTGTATGTAGAACAGTTCTCTACTGCTGACAAAGTTGCTGTGCCCCTGGCAGGATTCAAACCCCAGACTTCTTGATCCGAAGCCGAACATGTTAGCCACTGCGCTATCCCAATCCCCAAATCTGAAAGGACAGTAGCCTATTAAAACCAATGCTAAATCAGAAAGTGTTACTTCCCCAGTTCACGTTAATATTGGAAAGATTCAGAGCTATGACAGACTTCCAATATGCCTGACAAGCAACAGACTACTGAAGTAAAAAGATAAATCTCCCGGTCACAGACAGACAGGAAATCATAGAGGAAGTCCTTATTCCTGTCTTATACAAGCTACAGACTTTGGGAAATTAGAGCTTTACAGCTTTCTGTCCGACTGAGACTGAGGAAACATCTTGTCTGGCTGTGGTTAAACTGGGTTTATTCTTAGAATACATACATATAGACGCCAATGAGTTATGCCAATGTCAGATTCAGTTTCTCAAAGGTGCTTTGACTTTCCCTGATTAATGGATTTCACTCTTACGACACAATTGGTTTCAATCTCAACCCAGCATTGCACATTTTCAGTAACTACAGGGATGGATTCCATTGTCGAGGGTTGTCAAAGGGTCCACCCTTGTTGTTTCAAACAGTATTGTTTTTTAGTGAATTACTCTTAATATCCAATGAAAATACATGAAAAACTCATAAAAGTCGTCTTTGTGACCTCACTGACCTTAAAGCAAAAGGTTTACAAGTATCAAAGACATTTATGGAAATAGATTCATGTAATATGAATCGTATAAATACCATATGGTAAAATAACAGCGTAATCTGTCAGTAAATCATTTATTGAGCCCTCACGTGAATATTCATTTCTTATGATGACAGAATTATATAAGCCTGTTTCCGATCTTATCATAAATAGCAGACATTTAGTGATCAATATCTAGTCACACATCTTAGAGTTTCAATACAGTGCAGACCTATATGAATTGATAATAAATTATGAATTGAAAGTATACCGTTTTCGACTTAATTAGGGCCTTCTTCCTGTAAGCATCCCTCAACCAGTTTTTAACTCAAGAAAAATTAAGCACCCCCTCTCTAAACAACCGGTGATAAACCTACGATTACGTCATTATCTGAATTATGTTACATAATAATTGAAAACAGTGATATCGCAAATCAATTTGTTTGAAATGGGTACATTGATAAAATCGTCCTTTTTCTGTATGTAGATCATAATATCCAAACATTTTACTTACTAGCCTGAAAGATAAGGTCATTTTAAATAAGTGCAACCTTCTTCAAATTGTCTAAGCACCTAGGGATTTAATACGTCAAAAAAGCTATTTCTGTTCATTCTAAATGACCAAGCACTTATGCTATTCCATTTCACAGTAGGATTAGTGTAGCTTGTATGATTAGCGATTGGAACTCGGATCTAATCAATGGAAGTAACACACTTCATGCTGGGGAAATCACTGGAATTATCCCAGAATACAAATATGGTTTCAAAGAATGGACATGCAAGAGATTGCTCTGCTAACCAATCCTAAACAATCATTCTTAGTCATTACATCAAATGAAAGTTTGGCTTTCTATTTTTGTCAATCTGACCTGCAAATTACAGAAAAAAAAACTAAAAAAAGGTTGGACAGGCTTCAATTTATTCACTGTGATTGTAAATAAATAGGGTAGAGTATTTCATTTAATACTTGATAGCACAGTAGCTAGACTGCTAGCTCTTGGCTTCAGATGGGTTTGAATTTTGTCAGAGACTCAACAATACAATAATTTGTTAACTTACATCCAGGCTTGAGCGCAATGGGTTTTTTCTGTAATACTTTGCTAGTTCCAACCATTTCTTGCAGGTTTTATTACAACCCAAAGACATAATTGTTTGCAGGCTTTCCTCCATATGCCTCAAAGTGAGTGACATATATACTCATAAATAGTCCAAACCCAAATAATCCCCACTTCATACAGGAAGATTTGATTGGACAGTTTGAATTGTATAAATATAAATAAGTTGGAATTTAAAGGCGCTGTAGCACGTTTTTTTGCTGAAATAAGTCGATGAAATGTATTTGAAAAATAATGTCAACAATAGTAAAACACCCTTCTCTTTTCGGAAAATCAAGTTGCAAATGAGTGTACATGGTTCCGTAAAGCCATGGGAAATTTTTTTGTCATCCGAATATAATAAAATGTGTTCACAATAAAATGGCCGCCATGCAATTTTGGCTTTATACGCAACACCGTTATTACCACTACGGATCATTGGTTTGTGTAATAAGATGTTTTACCCTCTAAAGTAAATATAAATGACATAAACAATCATTATAAATGAGAAATTTGAAGAAATAAAATTTGCAAAAAACGTGCTACAGCGCCTTTAAACTGTTGACATTTAGCCAACATAGAAAATCTAATATTTCTGAGATGAAGAATTCTTTTTTTAAAACCCTTTAATTTTTGGAACCTTGTAAATTGGCACCTTAAAACGACATCTGTACAATATGGGAAATCTACTATTTCTGAGATAAAGAATTATTTTCTAACCATTAAAGGGACAGTATATACGTAGCATGTTCTTTTTGCTGAAATAATTCGATGAAAAGTATATGAAAAATAATGTCACCAAAAGTAAAACACACTTCTCTCTTTGGAAAATCAAGCTAAAAATGAGAGTAAATGGTTCCGTAAAGCCATGGATTCGTTTTTGTCATTCGAAATAATAAAATGTGTTCACAATAAAATGGCCGCCATGCAATTCTTGCTTTATACACAACACCATTATTACCACTATATATGGATAATTGGTTTGTATAGTAAGATGTCTTACCCTCTAAAGTAAATATAAATCATTATAAATGGAAATTTGAAAAAAACAAAATTTGAAAAAAATGTGCTACTGCCCCTTTAAATGGTTGGAATCTTGTAAATTGGCTACTCCAAATCTTTGGACACCAATTGATTTAGCAGCTTATGTGTTCACATCATCGTAACATTTACAAAGTTAACTTTGACCAACCATAAATCTTGACATGTTCAAAGCTCTGTTCTCTTGATCAAAATAGAAATCTGAAGGAAAATTGGTTAAGCGCCAATGTCCTCCAGGAAGAATTATCAGAAGTGTCAATGTTTACGCCATTAGGTACATCTCACAATTAGATTATTCTGCTCCAGATGGATCACCATCAGGGATCTTGTCTTAAAGACATACATTACCAATGCAAAGTTAACTGCACAGATCACTCTGATAGTTCTGGGATGTAAATGTAGAAATAATCCAGATTCTGAAGCCATGATTTTATCCTTTAACTCTTTCCATATGAGGTAAAATATTCCCACTCCACATATATCCTATGTGATATTACAACTTTGCATATACAACTCTTGCATTTAAGCATATTATGCCAGATATAGAAACTAAGTACGAACGACGTGATGTCATATATCAGAATTTTTGCAGTGTTTTCATTCAAAAGACGATATATCTTCTCTATTTACACAAAATCTAGTTAACCGTTTTCTGGCCGTGTTTTTGTCCTTTCTTCCTTACTACTTTTTGACAATGTAATGTTATGTTCTGTCATGAATGGTTCATGCCAACTGTTACAACCATGGGGACGTAATATCACACCCATCATATGAATTTCATGTTACTGCAAATAGACTCCCATGGAAGGGTTGTGACCCTTTAAACTTGATATCTCATCCTTCGTATTGAAAGAGTTAAGTGAAAAATACTGTCCATGTTAATCTAAAAATCAAAATTTTCTGGTACCCTTGTTATTTTATAACGACTGCCATGCCCATATTTGACTATGATCAAATGTACATACCATATATGACTGGGCATAAGTTGAGAATCTGCTGCCAGAATTTAGTGAGTCAAAGAGGGGAGGAGGGGTGGGTGTGTATGTGAGGGGGGGGGGGGGGAGGGGAGGAGAGGGGGCGGGTTGACTTATACCAGGTATCTATATTTCTCAGACCTAAAAATCTAGAGGCTAGGGGACTATCTAACAGTCCGACGAGTCGAACTGACGATGACATGGAAACATGCACAAGACAATATTAAAATTGCTGAATTTACCACTATAGACGTAGCCTCTTGGTCAAGTAGACCTGTCGCTCGGTGTCAATCAGCACGTATTAAAAGGGGGGTCGACTGAGATATAGGATTTTGACTAGGATTTGGGTAGTTGAGAATGGGGGTCGACTTATACACTGGGTCAACTTTTACCTAAACATATACGGTACTTCACCAGGCGGATGGTTTTTTCCCTAAAATGTTCTCACTTGGAAGTACAATTTAGTTCAAAAGGACAACTCAAAGATGTGGAAAGAGTAGGGCTGTTGATGGACTGCAGACTATTCCACAAGCTAGGTCTTCCTGCATTAAAGGCCACAAAATCTCATAAATTGAGTTAAAATCGATTGTCAAAGCATTCAAGGGGAACAAAAAGATTCCTCAAGGAATACAAAAATCACAGTTAATCCTCAAGAACAGGCAAAATAAAACTTTTTGTTGAAAATAGGGAAATAACATAACACTAGAACCTCTGAGTTTATCTATACTTTACTTCAGCATCAGCTTGGTGAGCAGGTTTAGTCGTAAACGAGACATAAAAGTGCAGATTGAGCTGTGAAGTACTAGACTATAGACAGGTGGTGTGTCTGTGGGCATGAGCACGTGCACAGACTTCGCTTCATGTCATAAAGATGTTCCCGAGTTCAGAAACTTAAACGTACATGATCAGTTTTTCATGATATTTTATTTGGTTCTAAAATGAACCATATTACAATAGGTTCTGCTTTAGGTTATAACTTCTTACTGGACTTTCATATTCACCCCTAAATGCTTAAAATATCAAATATATATGTTTCAATGAAAACCAAGGAACGATCTCATGCATGTGTAGTTGCCAACAATTATCTCACATATGTACTTGTTATAAGACCTATTAAACACTATAGTAGCAATTCTGTCTTCCTAACTACGGTACATTATTTGACTTAATGGCTGCAGCAAGCCAACGTCCATTGTCCGTTTTTCAATCATGACCGCGACTTTGAATGGTTGTATTTTCGTTATACTGAACTGATTGAACTTAAACTGGTTAATTTCTGTTCAAGTTGATAATTCTCGATTAAATAACACAAAATATAATTATATCATTATATCCATTTAAGCTCATACATCTTGAGGGAGGGGAAATGTGAAAAAAAAGTCCCTTTAACCCCTTCCCTGCAGGTCCAAGAGTATAAAGTCCATGATATCCTTCTAGAAGCAGTGGTCTATCCCAGTTTCCTCCCTTTGATAACAAGCTGATATTCCTGTAAAATGACCTCTCAGAATTTGACAACATGGCAAATTTGAGCACAACTCACATACCCAGCTTGTAGTTTGACCGCCTTCATACATTAATATATTAGAAAATCTAGTCAGTCATGTCAATAAATAACAATAATTGTTTGTAATGAAACTAGTTAAAAACTTATTTGAACCTTGGAGTTGAAACCAATGAAAGGGACAACAATACCAGGTCACGTCCATCCATACCAAATTTGAAGTTTCTAAGGCATATAGTCTTTGAGTTGTGCTCTGGAAACGACACCAAGTCAAACAATCAGACCGTTTTTGGGCAAAATTTCAAAACCTATTTAGACCTTAGAGTTGAACCCCTAAAAGGCACAACAGCACCATATAGGTTATTTCCATAACAAATTTGATATAAGTGATATAATCTTGAGGGTGGTAATAAATTCAAATCACCTCACCATACCATATACTCACATAGAACTGTCCCTTTAACCTTTAACCACCTGAGCTATATAATCTCTTTTATCTCAAAACACTTATATTTCCTTCTTTTCATCCTAAACACTTTACCACTCACAGGGACCTTTACTTTGCACATTACATTTCACATACCGGTACATATAAACACAAATGTTCTCCCTGCAAGAAACCTGCTTCTGTTATTAAGAACTGTACCATAAACCAAGGTATTAACACTAGCACAAGTTAGATAGCATAAACTAGCAGCACACAATAGACTTGCGTTTATAAACATACAGCAAGGTGCAACATCAATTCTGGGTACTTTGTACGGGGTGGTTAATTTAAGATTTCAAAAATAATTCATTTGTATCATGGCAGCTAATATTATGTAATGGATAATGCATGAGCATCAGTGAATTTGTAGAATCAACAAGCTCTGACAAAGACACGATGCAGATACAAAATACCATGTTCCACCCATCAGTTAAACTGCTCCTGGTATAAAGAGCAGGTGGCGATCCAGTATTTTCGTCTGAGGGGGATGCAATCTATCACTCACAAGTAACAACCCCCTTCCCCCAAACAACCTAACATGTTCTTAGTGGTTACATGTAGGATATTTAGAACTTCTTTGGTCTCTGGATCCACCACTGAAGAGCTGTATTACAGACAAAGGTCTAGACATCAGCGCCAGATGGACCGTATAAACTAGCAGCACAAAATAGACTTGTATTTACAAACATGGCAGGGTTCAATCTCATCCTTGGTTTTAATGACGCAAATTCTATAAAACATTTATAGTAGAGCCGGTAGATTCTTCTCGGCAGATTCTTCTCGTGTATCAGGTTCAGTGACAGATTCAGAATGGGGAGGAGGAGTTTCGGAGAAGAAGTCTTTTAAAGATTTTAGGACACTCATGGGGGGAGGGGGATGTCGTTAGTCCACAGTGGTAATGAAGAATGGAACGCTTGGACTTGTTCTATGTGTGTTTTTCCCTAAAGATTTTAGGAGTAATGCCTGTCACCCCCATATTTGTGGGGGTAATATATTCAACAAGCAAGGTACCTTCCCCAAACCCTCGAGACTCCAACAGTTCCAGATTTAATGTTGAAAATGTGAGAAGTTGACGACAACAGTGAAAAGATGAAGGACAAGGTCAATTAAAAGAAACGAAGGTCCATGACATAAGCTAATCTGCCCTTATATGGAGTTGTAAACTAAGAGAAATCTAACTACAGAGAGTACTTAAGGACCTAGTATTTCCTAAACCTAATAACTGTCCTTATGTATTACACTCATTCCACGTTTAGATAATTAGTTTAAAGCATAAAAACATTTAATCAAAGGAACAATAATTGCAACATGGGAAATAATAATTTAGTTGTGTCCTTTCCAATTTGTCTATGTAATTGAGTACATCCCCGATAATGTCTTTGTCAATTAATGTGAGTATGTCATATGAAAGAAGCATCCTTGTAACCAGCACTAACTTGATTATTATCTTTCAGAAACTTCAGAAAACAATCTATTAGCTGTAAAGTTGAGTGCTACAAAATCTGATTATTTTTAGACTTGCTCAATCTGTATTGAATCATATGTTATCATCACCATTATAAACATCATCACCAAAATCATCATCACCATTGTCATCATCATCATCATCACAATCACAAAATCATCATTACCAAAATCATCATTACAATTATCATTATTGTCACAGTCAACATCACCATTATCACCATCAACACTACATCATCACCTCACCATTGTCATCATCATCACAATCACTGCAATCATCACTACCACCACATCACCATCATCATCACCATTGTCATCATCATTATCATTACTGTCATCACCACCATTGTATCACAACATCATCATCACCATTAATTTGTTATAATCTTAATTTGTCATTATCATTGCAATCATTGTCACTTTCATAAAAATTGTCATCACCATCATTGTAATATTTTTCTTACAAATTAAAACAAAATTCTGTTGAGGTTATCCTCATCATCTAACGTGTCAGCTAAGTTTACATGACTATCATGGAAATTTAGGTCTGCAGGTTAAGAGTTGTCTTCCCTTGACCTTCCCACTACCAGATGCTGACAGATAGGTGGGAGATTAGCAAACCAAATCAGCCATAGAAGAGATAAGAAGTATTGAGATAAGCACTTGACATGGGTCAACACATTACCATCAGGAGGGAATACATCACATCAATATGTCATCTCCGAGTGATTACTTCCCCAGCTAATGAAGATGTGCATAATACCAGCACAATCAATAAGAGACTAAGAAAATCACTGGAAGTCTATTGTCTAATAATTCATTTAGGTGAGGTGAGGTGAGGTGAGGTGAGGTGAGGTGAGGTGAGGTGAGGTGAGGTGATATGCATAAGCCTGTATCAAGAGTATATCACTGATATCATGACAGATGATATTACGGCAGATAATTTAATCTTTTTTACATTTTAACGTCTAATACCAGGTGCAAGCAGTGGTCACTGGCAGTACATTATGTACATTATTACACTAAAGGAATTGTTCTTTCAGTGCCATTACTAAGCTCTCCGCCCATCCATATAGGCCCATACTTCCCATGTCCAGGTACCCATTTAAACAGCTGGGTGGACTGTGGATGACATGTCTTGCCCAGAGACACAACACAGTATAAGACCCAGGTAAAACAATTTTAATGTCTCCACCGGGATTCTAACCCAGGCCTTTGGCGTCAGAGGCCAGCATGCTTAACACTATACCACTGTGCTCTATTATTATTAGTTAACTATCAATTGTATGACATGTATATAACATTTACTGACAAGACCGTATGAGTTAGCAACTGGGCCAATATGACAAAGTTGGGTCAATACACCAAAAACAAGGTCAATGCAAGACAAACTGAGTCTGAGCGTGCACAGAGGCACATTTGGTGAAAGACTTAGGCTGTTGCTTCAAAACTTTGACGAGTGCTATCTGTTTACCAATCTCGTTTACAATCATGATTTCAATGGAAATGAGATGTTTACTATTGTCCAAAGAGAATTAAATAAGGTTGATTAATGAAATTGTCATTTATTAAGAGATTTCCTCTTATTAGCCAAGTTACAGGTCCTCGGTCCATTTAATTAGCTTTCGACTTCATCTAATGCCAATACGGAAATACTTAATTTATACCATTATCTATAGAGTAAGTGTAATTGTGAAGAAACATTAAGGAATCATCTAGAACTATTGAACTATGGGTGATACTGGACAGAAATACTACGCATCATTGCACCAAAACCTTACTGCATGTGTAACCATTTGTACAGCAAAATTGGAGGGATTCAAACACGGACATAGAGATCCAAAATCAATTAGAAAGCATCAACCATTATGCCATCCCCTCTATCTGTTTGACAATTTCTCTGTGCCAAAGTGTTTCTTGATTGTGATTGGTTGATCCTATACATTGTCAATCTGGTTGTGATCAATGTGGTCATCAGTGATAATTCTGTTGTCAATCTGATTTGATGACAATATCATCTTGACTTGATACATTGCTTTGTTATCAAGTGGTTCTTGATTGTCATCGGTTCAGTTATATGTTGTCAATCTGGATAGATGTCCATGATACTGTGATGATCAATGAGCAACCTTGCCTGCTTGTCAATCTGTTTTCAATCGGCAATGTGATACTAGCAGGAACTGATATGTTGGATGTGACAGAGTTTCCTTAATGTTGATTGTTTAAAGGCAATGTAGCATAGGTTTTTTTTTTACATTATTATATGTTCAAATTTCCCATTTATAACAACATGACAATGTCCCACACGACTAACATTGTGTCAAGTAAAATGCATTCATTAGCTTTTATCATTTAGGCAAAGGCGGTATTTCATTTATTGCATTACTGGTAAAAAGTGTCACCGTGATCATCAAATTTGAAGACATTGGATTCTACAGTTCTTGATATATATATGTTTCAACTTGAAAAAAAGAAAATTTAAAATTTAAAATATAAAAAGTGTAAATAAATTATATAATCATATGCAATCCCACCATATAATTTTGAAAAATTTAGAGAGGCAACAAGTATCCTTAGAATTCTTTTCATTAAAAATCTTGCCAAATTTTGGCAACAAACTTAATCAAGGTGTACAGTTATTATCTCTGTTTTCAATATGTTACCTCTTGTACTTACTTGAAAACTTTTAGGCAACTTTTCTTTCACACTAAAGTTGCCTTTTTTCCCACTCCTGCTTTCAGACATTTTGCCCGAAAATATTTGTACGACATGCAATTAATTTTGTCTGGCCACGAAAAAAAAAGATTTTGGTTGAACATTATTGCTTCAGGTTTTTTTGACAGACAATCAGGATTACTATATTTCATTACTTTAAGATTTCAGAACAAAGTGTCATATGCTCCTTCTATAATTAAAGCTGTCTGTATATCCATCTGTTTCTCATCTCAAGTTTACCATGTATTTCCATAGAGACATTACCAAAAAAAATCCAATTTTTAAATTTAATTCACAAATATTTAAGCCATCAGAATTTCATAAGGTTTGTCTTCAGCATTTTATTGAGAGCACTTGACCATCACAAGAAAGTCAATTTTCAAATTTAATTGAATAATTTTTTAAAACCATGAAGCTTTATTCTCAGTATGTTTTCATCAACTCAAAGTACTTGGACATCACATTATAATACCAGATATCTCATCTAGTAGGTGTTTTCAACATAAGAAAATATTTAATAATATTTGAAGGATTAGTGCAAAGTACAAATTTCAACATCAAGGGGTATAAAATGGTTATATTTGGAATACCACTACCTTCAAAATGGCATGTATTTCCAATGCATTTAGCCTTAGAGCTGAGCCAATTTACATCTATCAAAGGGGTACTGAAAGTAAAATTTGCTTAACTATCAATCGTTAGACCTCAATATGTCTTGAGGCCCTGTGGTCTTGTGGTAAGCTGTTGGTACGGTTAATGCTGGCAATAGTTGCTTTACAATGAGGGTGTGGGTTCAAATCCTGCAATGGACTCTGCTAGAAAAAATACAAGAATTTGTACTATTGAAGGTAAAGTTACCTCCCAAATATAACCATGTTATATTTGTTCACTATCCATGTTTTCCATAAAAGAAAATATTTAATAATATTTGAAGGATTAGTGCAAAGTACGAATTTCAACATCAAGGGGTATAACATGGTTATATTTCGAATAACACTACCTTCAAAATGGCATGTATTTCTAATGCATTCAACCTTAGAGCTGTATTTGGCATGTATTTCTAAGACATCAAGGGAGAGTCAAACCCAGGACCTCCAGGTTAGAGTCAAAGACTCTACCAGTTGAGCTGAAGGGACATCTCACTACAGGTGAAATGGTATACCTGAGCCTCGAAAGCTTGGTTCGGCTCATTTTTGGTTTGGCTCATTTTCAGTTCAATTTACATCCATCAGATCAGTTAAATCCACAACACAACATTTTTTTATTTCTAAATAAAGTCTAATGAAGATGAAAGTGGAAAACTGAAAATATAAATAAAATATGCTATGAATTTAATAAAACAAAATATGGTATAAGGTACAAACTGTAAATGCACTTTAAACCAAGGGGCACCGAACCGAGAGAAAATTACTTGGTTCAACTAATGTAGTTGTCAACCATTTCATATCATTAGACCCATCTAGTTAACATCTTTGACCTCACCATGTTTAACTGTGGTTGAGATATTCAACACTCAGCAGATGAATTTATTAATGCCATTCAGGGTAGCTAAATTATAGAAATCACAACTTGTTAACGGAGAGAATAATTCAGAATTTGCAACAAGCAAAAAGCATTCCCTGAAATTCTGGAACCAATTATGGGTAAAGATTATTATCTAACTTTATCTGATAACAGCGTATATTTCAAGAAAATACACTGACAAATAAAGAATCAAAATTCCTACAAAATAAATCTTTTAATTCAATAAGCAAAGTGAATTAAGTGTTTACGTACAGAATGACCTTTTTCTTACGATGCTTGAATGCAATAAATTCTAATTTAAATGATAACAAATTTGTTTTAACTCAATTACTATTATCTTTCAGGATTTTCAGTTGTTTGTCCTTTTCAAATGTATAGCTGAGAGAGGTAAACAAGTGCAAAGGACGTGATTGACCTTAAAGAAAGAGTTTCCCTGTACCAAAAAATATCATATTTGTTTTTAATCTGTTAATACATTCCTCTTTTATCTCTCCTATACATTTGTTCATTTGTGAAACAGATATTGTGTACATATATGATTTATTTAATATCCTAAGAGCTGGAAATGCCTCCAAGTAATGATGGTGAAGATAACCCATTAATTCAATTCCAAGCACATGAAGATTCCAGCCAAGTTATCCACTATTGGCCTCTTTATGGGCGAGATGAATTCTGGTTAGTTCAAAGGTGACATGAAGAAATCTTTCACGCCACATTTCACTTATAATATAATGGTATGGTGCAGTAATGTGATTTTATATGACTTGAGGTAATGTGATGTACATGAGAAAAGGTGAGGTGAGGTGATTGCAGGTGAGGTGATTGCAGGTGAGGTATTTGCAGGTGAGGAGATTGCAGGTGAGGTGATTGCAGGTGAGGTGATTGCAGGTGAGGAGATTGCAGGTGAGGTGATTACAGGTGAGGATATTGCAGGTGAGGTGATTGCAGGTGAGGTATTTGCAGGTGAGGAGATTTCAGTTGAGGAGATTGCAGGTGAGGTGATTGCAGGTGAGGAGATTGCAGGTGAGGTGATTGCAGGTGAGTTGATTGCAGGTGAGGAGATTGCAGGTGAGGTATTTGCAGGTGAGGAGATTGCAGGTGAGGTATTTGCAGGTGAAGAGATTGCAGGTGAAGTGATTGCGGGTGAGGTGATTACAGGTGAAGAGATTGCAGGTGAGGTGATTGCAGGTGAGGTGATTGCTGGTGAGGTATTTGCAGGTGAGGAGATTGCAGGTGAGGTGATTGCGGGTGAGGAGATTGCTGGTGAGGTGATTGCAGGTGAGGTGATTGCAGTTGAGTTGATTGCAGGTGAGGTGATTGCAGGTGAGGGGATTGCAGGTGATGTGATTGCAGGTGAGGAGATTGCAGGTGAGGTGATTGCAGGTGAGGAGATTGCAGGTGAGGTAATTGCAGGTGATTGCAGGTGAGGTAATTGCAGGTGAGGGGATTACAGGTGAGGTGATTGCAGGTGAGGTATTTGAAGGTGAGGAGATTTCAGTTGAGGCGATTGCAGGTGAGGAGATTGCAGGTGAGGAGATTACAGGTGAGGAGATTGCAGGTGAGGTGATTGCAGGTGAGGTATTTGCAGGTGAGGAGATTTCAGTTGAGGAGATTGCAGGTGAGGTGATTGCGGTTGAGGTGATTGCAGGTGAGGTATTTGCAGGTGAGGAGATTGCGGGTGCGGTGATTGCAGGTGAGGTATTTGCAGGTGAGGAGATTGCCGGTGAGGTGATTGCGGGTGTGGTGATTGCAGGTGAGGAGATTGCAGGTGAGGTTATTGCAGGTGAGGTTATGTGAGGCATTGGGATGGTCAGTTTATTTATCATGGTAGTTTACATGTATCACAGGAACAGGTGACATTGAGAATTAAAGCAGTATATACCACAAGTATTTTTCTCTTTGTACATATTTAACGTAAAATATCAGACCGGCAAAACTTTAAATCTCAACGCTGATACATAGATCTTCAATATATTGATTTTAATAAATTGACATTGCTATTTCGAATCATCAATCTATGATATCAATATGCTTTGATTTTCACTGACTGTCCTTTTGGAATGAAACAGATGCATTTGTGTCTGTACTCAGTATTATATTTTATGTACATTTGTTTTTAATCTCTTTATCTCCTACCTCTCACCCCAATTATATATAATCTTAATATACGAATGGAAAGAGATAAGGCATGTATGTCATTTAATTTATTACTAATGGAGGGCAGCTCCTAATGAGATTAGGGGAGATAACCCAATAATTAGATAAATGTCATACACCCCTCATGGCTGCACATGTTATATTTCACTACAAATGCTTATTGTGTCCATCGTTCAGAGACATCATTTTCTTCATAACCAAATTATAGTAAGTAGATTTTACATGGTGTAAGACATCTTTGATAGATGTAAAACAAAAATATATTTTTGTAGACAACCTCACCATATAGACATACTGTGACTTATAAACTGTTTGAGAGGCATTCTAGAAGTTGGTGTAATGTAAACACATGGATATTTTATGAATGATCAACTTCTTTATTTTACTGAAGCATTGCCATTGTAAAATAAATAAGTAATTCATAGACACAAACTCTTGACTGTATTTCCAGGTTATAATTCATAAGTGTCTTGCATGAGTGTCTAAGTTTTGCATTGTTCACAATTATGATTGATTACTTGACTAGCAATGATTTTTTTCTCAATCAAAATAAATTATTAATAAGAAAGTTCACTCATGGAAGATAACCCAGTAATTCAATTAGCGCTAATAGCTTGTTCCTGGGGAGATATGGTAACAATAATTGATTTGTATTGGCTTGACCAGCAACAACAGATCAGTTTTACAGCAGTCAGTGACTGTTATAAGTTAAAATCATATAGATTTTCCACAAAATTAATTACTGAAAGAAAGGGAGGTAAAACTACCGTAATCAGAGAGATCTTACTCGCAAAAATTTACTTTCATTGCTTACATGTTTCGACCATTAGATAGTCTTCATCAGATGATGACCGTCTAATGGTCGAAACATGTAAGCAATGAATATAAATATTTGTGGTCAACATCTCTCTGGTTAGGGTGGTCTTACCTCCCTTTCTTCCTGCCTACCAACCCTTGGGTTGATCCACTGCAGAATCCAAGTGGATCCAAGAGCCGTCCCAGCCCCAAGCCAACATGACCAAGCTGGACATTGAGAAGAGTAGCTTTTATTCAAAATCAATTCCAGATCATCTTCCATTGGTGACAAATGATGTAAGACACTAGCTTTATTTTGACCCATATTTAGAGTCACAGAGTCACCAAGTCTACAATTTATAATCCCCATTGGCCATGGATTCTGACCACACCATTTCAGCTTTCAGTAGTGGAGAAGAAGTTGCAAACGATGTTTAGGTTGGAACCCCTGTGACCCCAACTACCCAGTATGTCAAATGTCAGATGTACAATTTACATACATTGTATGTATATAATCCTAATTTCCTAAGAAGTCTGTACATAAGAATTCAGCTTTCTAGAGCCAATTGTTCTTGAAAAGAAGTCCAAAAAGCACAAACTTTACAGGTGGACAGACAGATGGAAATACAGACAGACAGACGGACAGCATGGCATGCCATAAGCCAACACATACAACAATTACAACAATATACAATTAAGAAATTTGTTTTTAATTTCCATGTCTGTTTTTTTCCTTCAGGCAAAGGTTCAATTGCACTAGGTAGGGTTCAAAAGTCTTTTTTGCCTTATTGTGAATTCACACAAATGTCATGTATTACATGTTCAAGTTATCTCAAGCTAATTTTAAAAACTTTTTGTCACAGGTGGCAAGCAAAAAGTGAAGGAGCACCACGATCACCTGAAGATAATGAAAATTGTAAGATAACGTATCTCTAGTCAAAGAAAACATTATCTTCTCACTGGAAATTTTCCTCGGTGTTTTTACTTCTCGTCTGCCTAAGCAAGTGTTTCTCTGTTAGCTTCTTCGTCAATCAATGAGAGAAGGGGAAGTTAATTGAATAGAAACATCCCTGTACACAAGACTAAGTTGATTAACACTCTGGAAGTGATACTTCACAGAATAGAAGCAAGCCTTGAGAGTCAAATGATAGATAGGCTTGGGCATTCTTATCTCAAGTCTAATTATGTGATATGTATTAGAAGGGCATTGAGAGGGGAAGGTTTCTGGTTCCCTATTGTGAACATACACTGTTTTTGGATAACAACTTCTTCATTGTGAATATTTTGAAGTGTATGCTTACTCCTTCATTTAGTGTACACATAAAGTATTACTCTTATGGGAAGTAAGGTTTCTGGATAACAAGTAACTTCTTTATTGTGAACATGCACAACATTCTGAGCATATGCTTACACTTTAAAGGGGCAGTAGCATGTTTTTTTGCAAACATTAGTTTTTCAATTTTACCATTTATAATGTAGTTTGTGTCATTTATATTTACTTTAGACAGTAAAACACCTTATTACATAACCCAATTATCTGTAATGGTAATAACAGTGTTGCATGTAAGGCAAAAATTGCATGGCGGCTATTTTATTGTGAACACATTTTATTATTTCGAATGACAAAAACGATTCCCATGGCTTTACGGAACTATGTACACTTAATTTTCCGAAGAGAGAAGGGTGTTTTACTATTGGTGACATTATTTTTCAAATACACTGCATCGACTTATTTCAGCTAAAAAGTTGCTACTGCCCCTTTAAGTGTACATGCAAGATCTGTACTATTTAGTAAAGCAAGTTTTCTGGATAACAACTTCCTTATTGTGAACATACACAACATTTGTGTATGAGTGTATGCTTTATTACTTCTTCATTAAGTGTACATTAAGTAAATATGTATTCTTAAGAAAAGCATGGTTTCTGGACAACAACTCCGTCATTGTGAACATACACAACATTTCGGTGTAGATACTTACTCTAGTGTGAACATAAGAGAACTAGTTTTAAGAGTATAGGCTAACTATTTAATCAAGTGTACATATGATATATGTACACTTAAGAAACGGAAGGTTTCTTGACAACAACTTCTTTAGTGTGAACATAAGAGAACTAGTTTTAAGAGTATAGGCTTACGCTAACTATTTAATCAAGTGTACATATGATATATGTACTCTTAAGAAAAGCAAGGTTTCTCGACAACAACTTCTTTATTGTGAACATACACAACATTCTGGAGTAGATTCATTATGCAAGTTCCTGAAATAATAGTTGTCATTTTCTGTTTTCATTGATAATTAGACAATAATTAATTGTTATGCACTATTATCCACAAACTGGTGCATACTCAAAGCCTAGGAAAGATGGAGACAGTTATCCAGAAGAGATAAGATAAGTCTTCAGACGAAATTTGAAAGCTGTCAAAGATTCCGAGTCTTTGATGTGGAGTGGCAGTCAATTCCATCGTCTAGGGGATGGATACATGAAAGACCGATCCTCCAGCAAACGAAGAACCTTGGTAGAGTATGTATAGACAAAGAGCTCTGGTTGGTTTGTATACAGTTATCATGTCAGTGAAGAAACGAAAATTGGGCTTGGATGTTGTACACTATGTAGAGAATTTTGAAGGAGGGTTCAGGAATTTTCAAAAAGGGTTCCCATATTTGTAAAGGGGGTGGCCAAAGTTTTACAGAGCATTTCACTTATATCGCAGATGCAAGTATAATGGCAGGGAGAAAGCCTGCAGTGCCATGCCAGTGAAACCTGCGAACAATGGCTGGAACTAGCGAACCATAGGTGGAAATGCGATGAAATTAAGTGTAGCATTGCACCCAAACCTACTTGCATGTAGAACTATTCTCTACTGCAGACAAAGTTGCAGAGCCCTTGCAGCTGGTGGGATTGGACCCTTAGAGAGCTCTTGATCAGAAACTGAATGCGCTAACCACTGCACTATCCCAACCCTCCTAAAAGTGCATCCACTGTGTTTCATAAAATTTTATTTGGCATTTATATGTTCCAAAACACCATATGTGCTGTTTACAGTACAAATAAATTCATTTAGCTTTCCATATTCATCCCCTATTGCCAAATATGTCATAATTACTAGTTTCCAATGAAAATCGAGTAACAAAATTATGCATGTGTCGAAACCGAAACTGCATGTCCCATTTACATGCACAGTAGTTATATGACCTATTGCACATTATTAACCCAAATTTGTAATTTTGCCTGTTGTAAATAAGATTCCAAAAATACGCTTGACTCATTGGTGCGCGTCAATCACGATGCATTGTCTGGTTTTCGATCAGAAATCACTACCTTTACCTTCATATCATCAATATACGGAGATCATCAAAATGATAGTTTTCGGTAACTGTCGGTACTTCTCGATAAAGTAATAACATTTATAACTTTTTGAATATTTGACCCCAAACAAAACAATGGATTTACCTTTAATAAGTAGAATAACTGAGTGCAACTAGAATCAACTGAATTATAAGTTCCAGATTTTTGATAATTGGAGGTAAAACATTTTAACTGATAGCTATTATCGTATACTTCCAGTAAGTGGCTGTCAGTCAGTGAGAGGAGCAAAGTTAATTGAATAAGAAGATCCCGTATTCAACACTAACATTATTATCTTCTGAACATGAGCCTTCACAGAACAACGTTTGTAACTCCAGTGTGAAAAGAAAATTAACAACCTTCGTGTTGTTAGTTTTAGTGAAAAAACGTAATTTTGTGAAAACTGTTTGTGAATAAGATGGGAGGTACATCTTCATCTGAGTTTTCGATCTTGCTTCAGACATTATGTTGATGTTAAATCGTCATTACTTTCCAGGGTAACAAATGAAAGTCGATAAAAGAATTGCCTTGGATGATCCAAAAACACACTGTACTCGATCTCTGGTCAAGATTTTTTAAAAGTGAAGTTGAATAGAAAAACCTTTTTTAAATATCTATACTATTATTACATAATTTAAATATTAATTTGTTATGATGTTATATTGGTGAATATATATCTGACATAATTTCCAGCATTCAAAATGTCAACAAATTTTGCAGTGAATATTAATATCAAAAGTAAGAATTTGGTTTGTAATTTCTCTTTTAATAAAAAATATCATTAACTTTATTTAACTCCAGTATAATTCTACATAAAACAATTAGTTTGCATTAAAGATTGACAATATACGGTTTCTGTTTCTAGATCTAAATGAAACCTATGTTAATTTCTTTCAAAGACCAGCATATTTCAGTGGTGAAGTGTGTCAGGAATATATACACTGTATGATTTACTGGGTCAATGATGTTAACACAGCTGTTCCACAGCTTATTATATAACATAACTGTATATAAAAGAACACATTAACATCACATGCAAATAAATTGTTACCAATAATCAATAATTCATAATTAATCTATTTTATGATGATCAAAGACGTCATGATTAAATTACAACAAGAAATGAGTTTTTTCATTTGCAATTACCAACAAAATAAAGTAAACAAAAATATCAAGATTGATTCTACAAAATATTTATAATATGCTGTCTTATCACAAGGAAATTGAGACTTTAAAATTGATTGGATGCTAGAAGGTCAGATTACCTGTTTAGTGAACAATTACATTTCCAAAGTATCAACTTTGCATGATTTAATCCTTATATAAAATAAAGAACAAAATATCAATAAGCAATAGTTAAAACACAGCCCCAAAACATAAGACAGTCATGACACAGGAATATTCAATCACTGAAAATGCCATCCCTAGACCAATCAGAACACTCTTGCATGCAACACTTCACATTGCTGAGAGAACTAACTCATAGAGGACTATAAAAGAGGACTGATAACATTTTAGCATTGAATATTGCTGTAGTTTGGCAAACGCTATAAATCCAGTTAATATTTGTCAATAGTTTTGTGATAACTTCACGTCCCTTGGCTGCACCATAACATAATATTACAAAGAAATTTTCTATATTTTGTCTGGTATATTTCATATCTAGAAAAATAGAAAATCCAGTCACTTTCATTTTGTCTCATATTTTGGGTGCTTACAAATACAATATGAATGCAATGTAGGTGATTAGTGAAAAAATATTGGTTAAATTATGTGATTTTTTTCAATGTCATTGAATGGTCCCCAAAAATAATTTCAAGTATATAGTGGCTGAATCAGTGGGCAGCTCCCACCCTACTAGCCAATGTTCGAGGGGAGATCAAGACCAAATGAACAAACTTCAGTCTCAATGAAACGTTGATGTAATTCTGGTTAGCTCTCAATGTAAATTCGTTTCTGATAAGACATCAATTAAAGTTTTAGGAAATTGCCTATTTGAGAGGGGGTGTAAGGATCAAATGGAAAAACTTTGATTCTCTAGGTGCAAATTCCCTTTCACAAAACTTGCAGCAGTATTTGGGAGGTAGAAAATGTCAACATTTAAGAACCTGATGCACTTAAACTTTATGGCACTTACTATGTTGCCTTATATATTAAGTTTCGACTGAGTCAACAAATTACAATTTATAATCCACATTGGTCAAAATGTTGTCCAAAGTATGAACGCTCTAAATTGCACTAATAGCAGCTTACATACTACCCCTAAAGACAACTTCACTTACACACATCATAGGATCTAAAGACTGAAGTTAATCACGAATGAGAGAGGGCGTTACATGACAAATGAGCTAAAAGTTAGTGTGTTTATCTTTGACATTTGCTTTCAACATAACATCTGCATCTAACATTCTTTCTGCATGTAAACATAAAACACGTAGACCAAAATAAATATATTCGTAAACAAAGGATTAGAAATGTCAACTCCACAGGACGTCCATTAGAGATGTACATATCAAATCAATGTGCTATACACAGAAGGTTCCAGTCATTTTGTTCTTAAAGGATGTTACAACCATTCAAGAAGGATCTTGGTTTTTGAATGTGTGATATTGATTTAAGCATCCATTAAACTTTCTTCATATCTACATGGCATGTACATCCAATGTATTTAGCCTTGGGAGCTGTGCCACTCTACATCTACCACAGGGCAAGCTATAGTACATTCAGTGTTGCAGTTGGTGCCTGACTTTAAAGGTGTGGTTCAAATCCCACAAGAAAATCTATATGAAAAATGTTATTGCAGATATTGTGATCACAAATATAATTTTTTTTACAGTTGTTCACTATGTAAATGGCATGTTTGTATAATGTATTCATGCTTGGGAGCTGTGCCACTTAACATCTATCAGAGGGGTACTGAATGTAAAATATCTTGACTACCAGTTATTGCATGAAACTCTAAGGTGACCTTACGTTACTAAGGTAGCCTTTGTGCAATGTTAAAGATGGCACTTAGGTTAACCTTAGTGTTAAGGTTGTTTTGTGCAAGAAATCTAGACAGTCAATGCTTGTGATTGGTGCCTGACTTAGGGTGTGGGTTCGAATCCAGCAAGGGACTTGTCACAAAAACTACATACCTAAAGTCTACTACATATTTTACACAAAAATAAACTAAAATCATTTACATATTCACAAAAAATCAGAACTAAGACATTACTTTGTAAAATAACATAAACTTGTGAAAAATATGTGAAAGTCATGTATGTACTCACCAAAATAAAAGAAAAACATTTCATATTCACAAGAACAAAACAATGTCAATTTCATACAAGTCAAAGAGGAGCATAAACTGGTGTTCACTTCGCATAATAAACACATATAAACGTAATTATATATCCATCTGAAATCGTCATGACATTAAAATAAAACAAAAACATGTCCCTATATATTCACAAAGCAAAAGAAAATCAATTTCAAAGTACTCAAAGAAACACATACATGGTGTTCACATATAAAATATGTCTGACATCCCTAAAGTCAGTTACTATATACACATAAGATAAAACTAAAACATGTATATATTCACAAAATTAGATTATACTAGTAGTCACTTTGTAAAATAACATAAACTTGTGAAAATATGTCTGACATCCCTAAAGTCAATTACTCATTATATATACTATATACTCATAAAAATAAAACATTCAAGAGTAAACAAAACAATGTAGATTTCAAAATACTCCATGGAGATATTATACTGGTATTCACTTTGCAAAATAACCTAAGCTTGTGAAAATATATCTGACATCCCTAAAGTCAATTACTCATTATATATACTATATACTCATAAAAATAAAACATTCAAGAGTAAACAAAACAATGTAGATTTCAAAATACTCCATGGAGATATTATACTGGTATTCACTTTGCAAAATAACCTAAGCTTGTGAAAATATGTCTGACATCCCTAAAGTCAATTACTCAACTCCTCAACAAAATGTCCATATTCACAAAACAAAGCAATGTCAATTTCAAAGGAGCTAAAGGAAAGGCTATATACGAGTGTTCAAATTCTGCAAAATACAAACAAATAAATATATGTCGGTCACACCTGAAATCATTTACATACTTACCGAACAAAACAATGTTGATGTGAATTTCAAAATATCCAGATGAAACAGACGAGTGTTGTACATATCGCAACTGACACCGCTATGTAACACACACCTACATGGATATTGATCAGCAGCCAGCTGTTGATATTCCTACTAGAATGCATGTAGGTGATGAGAACGTCATATTGATAAACACTATTCCTGGTGGATATGCTCTATCGTATAATCTTGTTAGCGCCATCGCATCATTAAACCTCCGTTAGATAATTACATTCGTGTTACGGACACCAAGATGAAAAATCTGCTAATAAAAGCCTTGGCTTTAGAATATTACCAGTATTAATACATTTATGTGACATATAATAACACTAACGTTTGTATCATGGGTGTCATTAGGTTTGATGTAGGGTTCTGTAATGTAGAGATATGCTTATCAACGAAAACTTAGATTTTACAAATTGAACTGAATATAAAAGATATTTGACATTTCTTACGTTGTATATTTCATAGAATGTGTAAGTGCTTTTTTCATAAGTGACTCATAATAATGCTTATGTGCATAAATAACGTCAATTTCATGACTGTAGCATGTATATGGTGTTCCTTGATGGCTGCATAATGATATATGATTAAAACAGTAGAACAACATGTTATTTCAATCATTGATGATACACACTTCATGTAAGCTGACAAATGATGTATTCAAACTTATAAATGATAAATCATGGAAATAAAAAAAACAGCCATGGACTCTGTAGCTCATCAGGATTGGTATTGTTTGATGTTGAAGACTGAAATACATTTTTTCTCAAGACCGAGCAAATGACCGTCAGTGGTTCTATAGCACATGGCTATGAATAATACATTATAAGGTTGAACATTTTATTTTCTGAAGTAGTCATCAGATCCATATTTTCTAAGTCTGATTAAAATTTGACCTTGTTTCGAGGATAAATTTAGCAAAATAATGCATCTAACACGATACGAACAGGTTCTGTAGATTCCTCACCTTGAAGGTCTGAGAACACCCAGTATAGGTGCGTATTCAGTGCCAGTTTAGCACAGACAAAGCGGACTCAAATAGCTGACCAATCACATCACATTATTTAAACGATTGGCGTTTTGAAAACATTCAGAACCGGATAGCTGTTTGGAGTTATCTGCCCCTGCTTCATGCACCAAAAGCTTTTGTTGGAGGTCTTGTGATTGGTTAACTGAATTGCATCAGAACATGGGAGTCTACAGGATGTTATCAGACACTTTTGCGAGGAAACATCCGAATGATATGAGTTCGTATCCTGGTAGACGCACGATTTTGTATTTCAATCACACTGAAGATTTTCTGGGAATTATGAGCTCATAATCTCATTTCTGTATACCTTTTTGTTGAGAGAGCTTGTGTTGTGTTGCGTTGACCTGAAGACAAACAGCTGTTTTTGTTGTATGTTTTTTGGACCCTATTGACTCACAAGTCACTCATGGTCTGGGGTAGGTGATAGTCCCTCTAACCAGATTATTTTTTAGGGTATAAGTTATTCCACTGCAGTTCCATTTTGCATTCAGGTTGTGTATTATAAACCTTTCTAGTTAGTAGCGGTAGTTTGGATTATGCAACAGAAACCTTCATACCAAATGTCACTCTCGAAGAGAAGGAAAATCTAATCATATTTTTCATTAATATACATGCCTTATGGCATTATTATTTTCGGAGAAACATGAACTGACCTTTCAAACATTGTTTCTTCTACTTACGATATTAGACAGCAATTTGTGCCTTTATGTAATGTCATAATGAATACGGCTGAGGATGTGTTTTACTATCAGTAGTACACTTTGGTTTGATGTAACACTTTATACTGTCATTGAAACATTGAAATTTAAGGATTCCAAGTTAATAGTATATTCAACAAATTATTTCTTTTTATGTACCATTTGTGAGGGATTACCTTCTCAGAAACAATTTAAAAATATAATCAAACCTTAATTTTTGACATAAAAAATTCAGCTCTGATATCATGAAAGAAAGCCCTGATGTACGTCATGTGACATCACAAAACAATGCTCTGACATCATGAAACAATAATCTGACATCATGAAACAATGCTCTGACATCATGAAACAATGCTCTGACGTCGACATCATGAAACAATGCTCTCTCAAGCAATACTTTGTGATGTCATGAAAGATCTGCTCTGATGTCATGATGTTCTGATGTTAAGCAACCCTTTGTAGAGTGAGGGGCTCTTATCTAAATGTTTATGCAATTCAATTTAGAGTAAACAATAATACAGTGATTAATGATATAATAAATAAATTATGTGTAATAAGCATGTTGTTTTCGGGAACAATGCTTTCAAGAATAATTCAGTTATACCATAACATAAAGTTTTATTGCAGGGAGAAAGCACACAATATATTTATGTCTATGAATATGAATTGCCAGGAAATCTGTGAGCATTAGCTGGAACTAGAAAACCATAGATGTACTGCACTGCAATTCAAAGTAGCATTGCACCAAAACCTTATTGCATGATGAACAGTTTTGTACAGCAGAGAAAATGACAGCCCTTGGCAGGATTCAAGCCCTACAGATCAAATCTCACGATCGATGTGCTGTCTTGTCCTGCAGAGGATGGGTGCTGCTACATTTTGTCATAATTAAATAGTAATTGCCTGTATCATAATAAAATTACCACCATATTTCTTTATGCGTAAACATATAAGAACTATGTACGCTTTGAGACGATATTAATCAGCATCGACTTTTACCCTAGAGCTGTTAATCATTACCCCATTTTCCCCCACTTTCATGTCGTTATGCTTACCTATTAATTATGATGACCACTTAATACTGTTAACGCTAAGATCTCTGCACCCAAGGACCTATTAAAAATGCTAAAAGTGAGTATGTGCAGATTCTATATAGAATACAAATTTATTATGAATAATAATGATAATGAGGATAATTATACTGTGCTAAACTCCACACCCTTAATTGAGGTGCATGCTCAAACCACGTCATTATTACCTGGTGTAACCAACATTGTTCCTTTTTTCCTAAATTTTTCTCGAAATGAGAAAACTCAGTCTTTCACCGGTTAGCATATTATAGAATATTTCTGATTTAATTATTATCATAATTATGACCATTTTAAAACATATATAATATAAGTAATTAACTTAAAAGACTGATTGAAAACAAATATTCATGTGAAAGGCATACAAAAACATATGATGAGCCAAATTAAATCTCAGCTCGAAATTATGTTATTTGTTAACAAGTTATATTTAATGAAAGTAAACAACTTAGGAATGTCTTGGCACTGATTGATTCAGCTCAAAAAGGCATAGGTCGAGGGAAAATAAATTCATGTCCAAAAATACTATTACACCTATAAATCCTCCTCAAAAGTAATAGCCTCAATTTCAAATTCAAGTTGGAGAGCGCCTTCAAAAGGCGTCAAAACATCAGGTGATTACTCACTGCCATTAAACTTCTGTAATTTCTTTATGTAAGTGTATGATAAAACATGCCATAGGGTCTTAATGGGATTTAAGTGTTTTTAAATCTCATACAAAACCCTTTTGCATGTTTCACCAAGCTTATAAAATGACAAATTAAGAGATTTATGGATTTACAACTCCTGATATGTGACGTTTTGGTGTTGATACTTACTCTGTTATCAAGCAAAATGATCGTCTTTTTTGCTAGGAACAAGAAACTGTAAAGAAATGGAAATTTCAGACCCTATACTCCTTTTTCAAGTTCCGAGATAGATGAAGTTAAGGTTAAAATATAAAATACCATCTTTGAGGAAGACTACCAAATCAGTTCGGTTCTTTCTCCAAAAATGCCCTGGACGCTCGTTACGTCTAATATGGTATGATAGTTTTAAGCAAATCTAAACCGTCCCCATTAGTGACAGTGTCCTGCACCTCAGTCTGAACTGATTCTATAATTACCGAGGAGCAGAATGATCGAACGCTTGTGAAAGCACTTGTGTTGCAGACAAGCGGTAAACGACTTCCTGTGCAGATTAATCTAATCGTGCTCATCTGTCTGGGACATCGTCCAATCTGTGGACCACAATGACACGGAAGCTGGTCCAGACACGATCACCAATAATTACAGGAAAACTCTCTCTAATTGTCTCCAATTTTTGAGTGTTATTCTGACACTGCTTCAGAGACTGCACTGAGATTCTACAAACCTTTATATTAGTCTACAATATTTCCAAATATGTTGTCAGTGGAGGATTCAGAAGAGGGCTCTGGTTCAAAGGTTCACACCTTTTTGTAAAACCTTTGCATGTAAATTTCACGTACCCCTTGAGTATTCAATTTTCAATATTGCTTCTCTTTAGTTATACTGTGATCTGTTCTGAAACGAAAGTCCAAGTTTTGTTTCCATGGAAACAGTTAAAAAAACAATTCAGAAGGGATGTGTAACAATACATTGTGGTATCACGATATTGACAATGTGATCCTTGCAATATTAAGTATCGATACAGAAACATTCAAGACATATCATACAAGTATCTTGAAGGTTGGCAATACATCAATCTTTCGCCATCACGATATATCCCAATACCATTTTCTTACTATTATCATAAATTCTCTTTCAAAATTAATTGAACTGTAAAAGAAATCAATTAAATGTCTTCTCTCAGAGCTGAATATTTTAAAATGATAAGTTGAGAACAGTTTGCATAAGCTAATTCAGTGTTCCTTAACAAAAACATTTGTCTCACTTGTTACTTATCAGTATTTGTTCAATATTTCGTATTGCTCAGTAAAACTGATATCATGATATATTGTATCACCACATTGACCACAATACACAGCTCTAATTCAGAATAAGTTGAGAATACAAAAATAGAGTCATTGGCTCTGTAGCTAACCAGGCATGAAATAAAAGCACTGTAACCGTTTATATTGTTTCTTGCTGAAGACTGAAACAGATTGTTCTCTAGATAAAGTACTATCCCTTCATATGACCTTGACAAATTCTATGATCAACAAAATTAGTGTCAGTGCATTAAGAAAACATGACATCAAACTACATTTTAAGGAAATAACCAAGTTGTCCAAGTATAAAGATTCTGAAAAATCTTCTAGATCTTTTTGTTCTGGAGAAGATGAAAATAGGTTTTTAGGTCGATCATGGCCTGTGAGGCCATAATTTGGGGCCAAAGAGTCACCACTACTACAGTGCAGAATCCCCTTTGGCTAAAGAGTCTGTATACAATATTACAGCCTTCTATGTCTTTTCATTCTGGAGAAGAAGACGAAAACAGGTTTTAAGGTCATGGCATGTGAGGCCTTTATTTGGGGTCACAGGGATACCAAATCTACAATTTAGAATCCCCCTATGCCAAGGAGTCTCTACAAAAAATTTCAGCTTTGGACGCTGGACACCATGCCATAAGCCAATTGGGCCTTTCAGGCCTGACTAGCTAAAAACTAAATAAGTAAATTTTCCAGAGGAATTTGGCGTAACAAATTTCAATTACTTTTCATTACAGAGAAGAAGATGAAAATAGGTCTTTAGGGCATGACTCCTGTGGCCCATATTTGAGGCCACAGAGTAACTGCATTTTAGAATCCTTATTGGCCAAGGTGCCTGTACACAAGCTTTTAGCTTTTAAACATTTTGGTACTGGAAAAAAAAAGATGAAAATAGTTTTTTAGGTTGTAACATATTTTTGGGGTCATTGGGTCACTAAATCTACAATCTACAATCTACAATCTACTAGAATCCCCATTGGCTAAAGTGCCTGTACACAACATGTGAGCTTATGGTACTTATAATATATATATCTGTACACAATATTTCAACTTTTTTGACCTTTTGGTACTGGTTTTATTATTTTCAGAATACATGCACATTTCATCCCAAAGAAATTGACATCACCTTATATTAAGGTACATTTTTTTAAAATTTATTGCGTAACATATTAAATTATTTTCAATTTCATGTTTCAAAACTTGCAAATATAAAATACAAATACATCAACATTTGTACAGATATTTGCAGACTTTATAAATATCTTATTCCATGCTTCATGTTTTTATGCATGTGTCTTATTCAATTGTCTGGGCATAAAACATCATCACATGAGGATCAGACAGTGTATTTCATATTCCCTGACCCAGAACAAGAATTGCTTCAATTTACTTGGGCCAAAAGGGATTTGTTCTATAATCATTTATGACATTTGCATTTATCTTTGTTTTCAGAAGTTTTGTACTTATCACAGTGCCAACGTATATATAAAGTATCGGGCCAAAAAAATGAGACAACTTTTAATTCAACTGCTTAATTTAATTTTTGACATAGATCTATGAAAATTGGCACATTTGTAGATAATCTATTTACAAATTGTTTAAAATAGAACAAGAGCCAGTCAGGCCGCTGTTTCGCTTCAAACACTATTTTATCTGCCGAGACATTGAATAAACCAGATCGTCTTAGAGTTCCTCAGATAGCTTGATCGACTTTTCATGACTCGTTCGTTTCTAATCTGCAATATATTTGTGTTCTAACTATTCAAATGTGTCCTCAACGATTTGCCAAACCTTTGCAATGGGGTTCAGATCTAGTGAAACGGCAAGAAAATTATACTCTGCGTGTCATTTCACGAAATTCAAGTTTTGATGTGCGCGATGTTTTCTGTAACTTTCTAACTGCTTTCAACCCTTTTTCATAAAAAGCGTGAAGTCCATATTTTGCCTCCGTTTTCAACATCAAGTCGGTAACTAGGAAGTCGGCTGCTACAGCGTTGTCGCAGGATTGAACCCAGACTTTTGAAAAATTTTGCATGTAAATTTGATGAGCTCCCATAGCGACTCTCCCCCCCTCAACCGAACTCTTTCAAAACTAGATTAGCGTTTGCGGGACACCGCAAAAGCAGAGCAGCTCCGAAACTTAGGGTCTTGCCTTTCCCTGTTCCGCCTTCTCGTCAGCATCAATAAAATGGGAATTCTTTTTAACAAAAATTTGTTCATTATTCGAGTTATTACTAATCATCACTGGGGTCACTTTTCACAAGTTTGTTCTTAAAACCTATTTCTTCTTTCAAAATTTTATCCAAGGATTAACGTGGCTTTAACCAATATCTCATGACCTTGACCTTGACCATCAATGATCACTTTTCATCGCGTATAACAATCATGCAATGACTCAAAGTGTTCACAGTTAAAATATGGCATATTCTCAAAAGCATGCTTAAGTTTTGACCTCACTGTGACCTTGACCTTTGACAGATTTTAGCGAAAACGTTTACAAATCTTGGTCTTTCTCCATAGTTCATATATACCAAATAATAGCCTAATAGCACAAAAAAGTTTGAAGTTATCATGTATACAAGGATTGTTGTAGTGATTTCAGAACTCATGACCTTGACCTTTGACCTTGAATGTGAACATGTCAAAATCATTCACCAGGTGTATAAGAAAGAAATTAAGCTATCTATATGAGGTGTTAATATCTTCATGGGAAAAAGTTACTTAGTGATTTCAGAACTGGTCAGCATGACCATATTTCGTGACCTTGACCTTTAAAATTCAAGGTCACACAATCAGTGATCACTTTTCATTGTGTATCACAATCATGTAATGATTCAAAGTGTTAATAGTTGAAATAAGACATTTTCGCAAAAGCATGCTTAGGTTGTGACCTCGCTATGACCTTGACCTTTGACAAATGTTAGCGAAAACCTTTTCAAATCTTAGCCTTTCTCCATAGTTGATATACACTAAATAAGAGCCTGATAGCACAAATATTTTTCAAGTTATAGTGTTTACAAGGATTTTTTGGGGCAATTTCAGAACTTGTGACCTTGACCTTTGACCTTGAATATGAACATGTCAAAATAATTCCCCAGGGGCATAAGTAAGAAGTTATGTATATGAGGTGTTGATACCTTCTTGGAAAGAAGTTATTTAGTGATTTCAGAACTGATGACCATAACTCTATCTCGTGACCTTGACCTTTAAAATTCAAGGTCACACAATCAGTGATCACTTTTCATTGTGTATCACAACCATGTAAGGATTCAAAGTGTTAATAGTTGAAATAAGACATTTTCGCTAAAGCATCCTTAAGTTGTGACCTCGCTATGACCTTGACCTTTGACGGATGTTAGCGAAAACCTTTTCAAATCTTGGCCTTTCTCCATTGTTGATATACACCAAATAACAGCCTGATAGCACAAATATTTTTCAAGTTATCGTGTTAACAAGGATTTTTTTAGCGATTTCAGAACTCGTGACCTTGACCTTTGACCTTGAATGTGAACATGTCAAAAAAATTCCCCAGGGGTATAAGTAAGAAGTTATGTATATGAGTTCTCAAAACCTTATTGGAAAAAAAGTTATAGCAAATACAAAACGCGGCGGCGGTGGCGGCGGCGATGGAAACTGCACAAAAACTGATAGCAGCTCCGACTTAGTCGGAGCTGCTAATTACTTATTCCGCCTATACATTGACCTGTTAACAAATTTAAAAACAAAACAAAAGACTTCTGTTTGTCAAGAGAAGGGATGTGCCCCCTCTGAACAAAACTCCTTAATTCAATCCTGATGTTAATAAATTGATGTAAAATATCACGATACATAAGCTAATTGACTCACCTAATTGAAGAAGTTGAGTCATACAAGGCAGAGAGCCTGCAAAATCACTGTGCCTTTGTGTAGTGAAACCTCCATGAATTGTATAAAACTAGCAAACCATAAGCATCACTGTATTTGTACATTTCACCCAAAGCTTGCTGGATGTAGAACAGATCCCCACTGACAAAGTTGTCGGTCCCAAGACAGGATTTGAACCCTGACCCAAAGCCAAACGTGCCAACCATTACCCTTCATTAACACATTCATCCTCAGCTTCTGTTGAATTGATAGTGACATAGGAACATAAAGTATTATGAAGAAAAATATACTTGGTAAATAACGTGGAATGGAATCCACAGAAACAGGCCTGGGGGTCTCCATTGAATCCAAGAATTAATCTCTGCCTGCAGGGAAGGTATTCTGCTGTTTTGTAAACAGTACCAAAATATAACAATTAAAAATTCTTTAACTACATGTGACTCAGTGCCAATAGCTTGCTGTGGTGAGACGAGCTGATTCGAACGTTCATGAATATTTTGCTAAATTCACAGCAGAAATTAAGTTGTAATATTTTGAGAAAGGCAACAAGTACACAAAGGCTATACATTGCAGTGAACACTACAAGCGTTGACTGGGACCAGCAAAATACAGGTAGAACTGCATTGTGTTTTAATGTAATATTGTACCAAAATCTCACAGAACAAATTTACCTTTTGGTTTTAACAAATTAATATTTCCAATATTTGTTTTGAGAAAATAAATTTTTCTTTATATTTCCTTTAAATGAGGCGTTAAGAAAATTATGGAGTGATTAAATTAATACAAATTGGAAGCTAATAGGACAAATTTATTTTAAATTTCAAAATAATTTTTTTTCTAAATTTCAAAATATAATTATAAAAAAAAAATTCAAAATGAAATTTATTTTAAATTTAAAAAAAAAATAATTTAAATTTCAAAATTAATTTTTTTTCAAATTCAAAAGAAAATTTATTTTAAATTTCAAAAGAAAATTTAGTTCAAATTTAAACAGAAAAGCTCGCCATTCACGGAGGTTTGAATCCCGCTTTGACATCGTTCATTTTCCAGTCCATACACACAAACTGACACTGAATTCTTAAAAGAATTGGGAGGAAAAGTATTCAAGACTCAAAGACACCAGAAAGGCAAGACTGTGAGGAATCCACAACATGCTAACAAGCATCCAGGGGCTACAAATATACAGAGCGTGTTTCTGTTATGAATTAGACTCAACAACAAGCCAGCTGAGTGTGATTGCAGACATTCCCTGGTAATCAACAGCACATGTTGATAGATGAATGGACCTCTGCAGATGGAGGCCATGCATGCATTCATTGAACCTGTGCCTCTCTAACTTCTTCTCAGCTCTAGACTATCCCAGTCTCCTTGATTTCGTTCCCCACCCCCTAATCGTTTGCCAAATTTTGCAGTGGCAGAGCAAGAGGGTGGGAGAGTTCAATCCCCTTCAAAAGTTTTGCAAGTAAATTTTATCAATCCCCAAAGTGAACTCGTACTCCTCTCTTTTGAATAAGTGAGCCCCGCTTTCAAAGTTTCTAGATCTGCAGTGGCGGATCCAGGGGGGTGTCGAGTGGGTCCGGACCCCCCTTTCAAAAATATGTGCATTGGTGGGTATGGGGAACAAAATTTTGGACCCCCCCCCCTTTCAAAATTCCTGGATCCGCCACTGATCTGTCTATGTTTTGTGTACATTCTTCACCAAATTTTTTATTGTTTATGGGACCTTGGCCTTTTATTTCCAGGAAATAGAATTGTGGGCTATGCAGCTCATCAGGCTTTGTCATCTCAAGATATCACATAATCCTTTGCTCTGGTATTGATATTTCCCTCAAGGTCAAGGTTGAATGGTGGGGTGTTCAGGTATGTTCAGGGGGGTGAATCACCCCCACCACCTCCCCCACTACCCCTTCTTTTCAAAATCCAAATAGGCTTTACGGGGCCTAAATCCATCTGGATCCACCAATGTTGGCACGACCATATTTGAGAGGGTCGCAACATATTCTCTACAAAATTTTAGATTGGTTGTTCAGTGGTTCTGGAAAAGTTGAACATGTGACAGACTAATGACCTACATCATATTAATGGCGGACATTTTTCCGTGACATTAGCCTATCTGTTAAGTATGTAAGAATGCTTGTAATTTAGCAACACAGGAAAAGTTTGGCTCAAAGTATTGCAGCGAGTACACTGTTAATATATGAACAATTTTATATTAAAGGTAAAACTATTTTTAAAATTTTGATTCCTCAAATTTAGCCTCTCGGGGAGGGTTGAAAACATGAAACATCAAACATAAAACAAGTAGAAACTCATCCCAGGCATTTCAAACATGCTTCTTTATCATATTCATGGAATGCAAAAAGAAATTTAAAAAATAATGAATAGATGTAAATCAGTGCGACAGATGTTTATTTTCTGTGCAATTTTTTTATTTTATGTTTAATGCAGCTGTGTTTTCCATTACATTCTCTTCTATTTTAATAACACCAATTCATTTTTTGGGATAATATATATATCACACACACAAATTATATGCTTTTTTAATCAATGTGATGCTATGCATTGTACTGTATGATATCAATTACCATATTTCATCTAATAACGCTTATTAATTAAAAACTTACTCTCAGAACCATCCAGTGTGTTAATAAGTTGCATGTAACATGTAACTTCTTATCTAACTTCTATCAGGTTCTTATTTGGTATAAAACAACTAAGGAGAAAGATCAAGATTTTTCGTTAATCCATCAAAGGTCAAGGTCACAGCGAGGTCAGAACTTAAGCATGCATTTGTGAATATGCCTTATATTAACTATTATCTCTTTGAATCATTACATGGTTGTTATACAAAATGAAAAGTGATTGTTGATTTTGAGACCTTTATGGTCAAATGTCAAGGGTCAAGGTCATGAGATATTGTTTAAGGCCATGTTAACCATTTGATCCAATTTTGAAATCAGAAATAGGTTTTAAAAACAAACGTAAAGTGACCCCAGTAATGATTCAACTTGTTATTTAGTAATAACTCCAATTTGCCCATATTTTACTGTGGCTGTGGAGAAGGTTGAACAGGGAAAGTCAAGACCCTAAGTTTCGGGGCTGCTCTGATAATCTCATTTATCAAGAAGTACTGACTGTTGTCGAAATTTTAAAATTTTTGCCAGTCGACTTAGTATAATGACAATATAAATGTAAAAGTAGTGATTTCTGATTGATAAATCGGACAATATCTACCAACTTACCTACAACAGACAGAAAAAACAAATTTAAATTAGTATTGTTTATGAGCAAATAATGTTAGTGATTAATGATTAGTTAAAGAGTAAAGCTTCATATTAAATCATTGTTCAATATTATTTCCAACTTTTCAATTACACGGTAGGCTAAAGCCGGGGGTTATATGGCTGACTCTCTGTGCTTATTTCCTTATTGAAATACCTGTAAATTGGCCAGTCAGAATTGTATACACACAAATTGATAAGCTGCTTATGTGATAAAAGGTAAATTAATTCTGTTGGATATACTTCACAATCTTGTGGTTTATGATAGACAGCTCCCCGTCATTAATAACCTAATAAAAGTAAAAACGGATTATACCACATCTCTTTCATGTTTAATAATCTCACAGAGGCAATTCTGATGTAATTCTATCCCTCTGGGTTTAACAGACAGACATATACTAAGAGGTTTATGTAATATGCCCACATCTCTATTAGATCTGACATTATCCTCAGTTTCAGTTTCGACTCATATATATCGTTAAAGGCAGTTTCAGGGGGGTCTGCCATATTTTTTGCATTATGTGAAATGATAATAAAATATGCTGTACTTTTGCTAATATTATTTTACAACTTTGTTATGATAAGATATAGGTATTGATTATATTTTCATAAATTTACAAATAATTAATTATTATTAGACTGATCAGCAATGCCTCGTCATGCAATTACAGGCTTTCCATACTCAACTGTTAAATTTTAAGCAGCAGTAATAGTACCAGTAATGTCTCAACTAGTACCAGTTATGTCTCAACTGGATTGTGTTATAATAATAATAATAATATATATGAATTTATATAGCGCTTGTTTCCAGTAGAACAACTGCTCAAAAGCGCTCAAGGGCAATGAACTGTCCTGGGAATAGGTGGGTCTAACAGTAGGTGATCTTGAACAAGTCGGTCTTGAGTAGGGATTTGAATGTTTCAAGATCCTGGACACTTCTCATTTCAATTGGGAGAGAGTTCCATAACTGTGGGGCAGAGATCTCGAAACTTCTCTCGCCAAAAGATGTGCGAGCTGAAGGAAGCTTCAAAAGGCACTGATCACTAGAATGTAGAGTTCTCTCTGGCTTGTATTCCTGAATAAGATCAGAGATGTATGTTGGAGCATCGCAGTGGAGAGCCCGGAATGTCAGACACAAAACTTTAAACTTGATTCTGTCGTCAACTTTCAGCCAGTGGAGATCTTTCAGGATTGGAGTTATGTGTTCTGATTTTCTGGTTCGTTTGATTAGTCTTGCGGCAGAATTTTGAACTTTCTGAAGTTTGAAGATGAGTCGTTTGGGCAGGCCAAGAAGGAGGGAGTTGCAGTAATCTAGATGTGAGATTACACAGGCTTGGACAAGCATAGCTGTGGCTTTGTTGTTTATGAACTGTCGAATCTGACCGATGTTACGGATAATCATATTTAATAGCATGAATACACTCAATAATTTTTTCCCATCAAATAGATTCGTTAGTTAAAGAATAATTACAGTATTTTATTAAAAGAAATATTTGCAAAATATTTTGAAAGGCCCCACCCCCCCTCCCAAGTGGTTCTGCCACTGGCATTTGGTATTTTAAAATTCCTGAGAATCTTCTTTGAAAGAAGTTTTAGCTCATCAGATCTCTAAGATGCAGATGCCGCACCCAACATAATTGGCGCGCTCTGACTATATGTGTCGACAATACATTTTCAACTGAAAATTTCAAAGCTTGGAATTTTCCTCGACCCCAAGCTAAAAACTAACCTTACCAAATTTTCACTGAAGAACGATTTTCTGTTTTGGTATTAACCTCTTACTTCCACTGTAAACTGTAGTGAGGGATATATCATTCAAACACTCCTGCGACTGTCGAATGTTTGTGACTTTCAGTCATTTCACATTCAATACGGCCACCATGTTTCAAGAAAATGTCATTTTGATGAAGGCCCCCTTTTAACAAAATTTTAGGGCCCAGGGTGTTTTAAACATAAAATATGATATATTATAGATATGCTAAATAACCTTTGGCTAAATCCCATTTTTGTCATGCTTCAAACCACCTGAAACAAATGTATGACATCAACCATAGAACACAAAGCTTTGCTAATGTTGGTCGCCATATCAATACCACAAACATACAATTATCAAAATCAGTCATTCATTTCAGTTAAATAGCTTATAAAAAACATTATGAACATCTTGCAACCACATAACAAATACATAGAGGATATCTGTCTTTCCTTGACAAATACCATGTTTATCTCATTGAGTGAGGTAGAAAAGTAGATATTTCACGAGTGGCGCAGCCACGAGTGAAATATATTAACTTTTCTACCTCACGAGATGAGATAAACATGGTATTTGTCAAGGTAAAACAGATATTCTATTTATTATATCATTATTTCTGTGTTGTACGTTGAGTTGGAGTGATTTCAACGGCAAACGTACAGCCTTCGCAAGCTGACAATATGACGTCATAACATTGTCCCGATGACGTCACGCGAGTGGTGATAAAGTTTATCGTCACTCAGTAGAGTGGTGATAAAGGTTATCACCACTGTAGCTTGATAGAGGGTTTATTTCACTGATAGAACCGAGTATCTCACTCCAAATTATGTAATAAAACTCCTAATATACAAGCAATTTGTCAATATTGATATCAAATATTTATCTTTCTAAAAGAAATGCCCATTATAAAGGCTAAATAGCAGCCCAATAGTTAAACAACAAAAGCAAAGGTATTTCAAAAGCAAGTACAGGTCAGGTGTACTAATTAACCTAAAATTTCCTTGTTCAGGCGAGTTGAGGTAACACCCCTTTCAAGAATATTTCACTGATATCAGAGCTTATAGTATAATTGCAGGGAGAAAGCCTGCAACACTGTGGCTATGCATTGCTGTGACACCTGTGAGCATGCATCCAACTAGTAAACCATCAGTGGTACTGGAATGAATTCAGTATAGCATTGCACCCAAACCTTACTGCATGTAGAATACTTCTCTACACCACACCTTAGTAGAAGATAATATTAAGTGATTTTCAATGAATCATATGACACATTTGCTCACATCAATGTAATACTTTTTTTTAAAAATATTCTTGAAAACAAATATTCTTGTAGTTTAAAAATCTTGTTGCAAAAATCTATCCGCCAGTATCCAAATAAAGAATGTCTACATTACAATTTTGAAGGTAAAATCGTTCTTGAAATTAAAATATCATTTTACTTGTAGTTGATGTTTTCTGCTGGTAACAAATTTTACAAACTCAGGAAAAAACTTTTTTCATAAAATAAATGCAAAAACATGCTCATGTACAAAACCATGCACCAATGAAAATATCCAGGAAAATAAGGGTTCACGGTACCTTTTCCAAAGTAAACAGATTCTTGAAAATAAATTGTCTTCGATTTTCAGAAATTCAAAGTAATATGTATTTTGTTTCTCCACCATGGAAAAACATGTCTTGTCAATACATGAAAACTAAAATTCAGTTTTGTGCTGTCTAAAACAATGTTCCTTCCAACCTACATGTATCTGTGTTGCAATTTTGGACAAAAATAACTTCCTTTTTTGTCAAAACATTGACGTAAAAGAAATTGCAACATACATATATAATCATGGGATAATGTAAACATTGGGTTCTAATTATATTTTGAAATAACAGTTCTAACAGTCATTTTCTAAATCTAATAAATACACAATGATAATGGATGATAATAATAGATATTGTTTTGTAATTTGACCTATACATGTACATGTACCTGTATTTGCTATCTTTAATGAGTGTTTCATTAACCTACAAAAGGATTTTATATTAAGTTTTGAATAATAATCAACATATTATTTGAAATGTATTTAGGAAACTATTTATATTTTCATAAAAATGTATCAATTCTTTGTATTTGTATTTCACGTCAGTTCTAGATAATTGAAAGTTATTATTTACTTACTTACTAGTATTTTTGTTGTTATTATATATTTGTACATGTTTTTATATCTGAAATTCAGTTTACCTTATCTTTTTGTTATGGAAAATAAGGACTCTCTCAATTTAATAAAATTGTTATAATTGTAATAATTTGCCAAAAAATATTTCTTCATGTTTCAAATAAGAATAAATTGTTGAATCCTAATATGTCTTAACTTTATGCTTTTAAAAAGATATTTGTTTTGTAGTTTAACCTACAAATAACCATTTCATGATATTAACAATATTTTGCCACAATTATTGGCATCGGCCAATATCAAGTGAATCTGTCATATTTAGCAAGAAAAAAATGGAGGAAAATGAAGAAATCTTCTTGTTCAAGAATGGTATTACATTTTAACATCGTTTTCTCAAACTTTTCATTACAGAGACTAAATGTTCCTCTCAGACTCAAAGTCTCAGCCAAAGAACATGAAAGTTTCTGTCTATACCATTAAGCTGTCATCCTGTGTTTAAGTCTCTTAAATCATTATACCTATCCATGAACCCTGACCATAACAGGTTACCATGTTCCCTGTTGGTCTAGCTCCAGATTGTATATCAGTCTCTTTAGCATTATTTCTTTAAAGGTGCATCCATTGTGTTTCATAAAAAAATATTTGGCTTTAATACGCTCCAACTCACCATATGAACTGTTTACAATACAAACAAATTCACTCAGCTTGCATTTCATCCCCAATCGCCATATATATCATAATTACTAATTTCCAATTAAAATAGAGTAACATCATTATGCATGTGCAGAAACCGAAAGTGCACGTCCCATTTACATGCACAGTAATTATATGACCTACTCAACATTATCAACCCAAATTTGTTATTTTGTCTGTTATAAATAAGATTCCAAAATTACGTTTGACACATTGACGCGCGTCAATCGAGATGCAATGTCCGGTTTTCCATCAGATATCACTATACTATAATACTATATACTATAATCATTTTACCATTATGTCGTCAATATACTAAGTCGACTATCATCAAAATGGTAGTTTTCAGTAACAGTCGGTACTTCTCGATAAAGTAACATCATTTATAACATTTGGAATATGTGACCCCAACAACACAATGGATGTACCTTTTAAGGACTGTGTCCTAATGTCAAAGCAAATATTTTTATCATCCACAACTTGCTCCTACAGTAGATATCATACAATAGATATATATGACAAGCGATATCTACATTGTATATAGCACCACAATCAAATGGTCATTTTACATCAACAGTTAATGACATCACAGGGCTCAGTAACTGAGAACACTGCTGAAAGTGATATGTTTAACATCACAAAGTTGATGACACAACAATGCTGTGATGTCATAATGCTGATGATGTCACAATGCTATGACCTCACTGGAGAAGCTAAAGGGTCATTATTGTGTTTCAGAGATCTTGAAGAATGATAAATCTCACCCTCATGTCTTCTGATATCAATTATGTCAACAAATATATCCTCTGCATATCCTCGAATATTTGTATTTTAATCTTTATATGTACATGTTTAAGTAAATCACAATCTGGGCTTGCATGCAAATGATTCCATTTAAGCGAATCAATTTTTGCATGAAGATGCATAGAAAAGATTTGAAATACTACCGTGTGATTACCCGGGTTTCTTATTCATTCTCATTTCAGCAATTGTCATGAAGAGAATTTGAAAAGTTTCTCCTGTCGATTTAAACAAATAAATAGCTTCACAGGATAAAAAAAACCCCTTGTACTGTCATCATTAATAGAGCTTGGTTTGCAAGTCAAGCGAAATTGTAGTTAATCTGTTTTTAAAAAGAGGCAGTAAAGTCATCTAACTTTTTGGTGAGACTTTGAGTTGGGTGGTTTGGTTAATCTTATACTGTCACTTCATATCATTCAGATTAGACTGTATCTAAGGCTCCTACAAAATAACTGTAGTCATGTTGCAGGATGTTCATACTGTAAAAGTCTTGCTCCTATGATAGCTCCTTGTCTTAGTACAATAAGCAAAATAAAATATACTCATATATATCTTGCTATGTCACACATATATATATATATATATATATATATATATATATATATTATATACATATACATCAGATAAACCTATATGTAAAATAAACATGTAGATATACATATATTTACCATATATATATGGGTCAAGTTTTGTGATTATGCATGCTCATTACTCAATTATTTCCTCAATTTTATGGAAAGACAGGTCATTCTTTACTGATAAGCAGCACTTGACAAGTCTAGCATCTGTGGAACTGTGTCATCAATGTGCTCATAATTCCTAAAATTATATCTAACATCCGAGAATTCATTATTTTATTGATAAGCAGTGTTTTGCAAGTCTATCTCCTTTGGAATTATGTGGCTTATGTGCTCATAGTTACCATAATTATATTGAAAGAAAGTGAATACCATAACTTAATTGATAATCAACATTTGGCAAGTCTAGCGCCTATTGATTATGTAGCAAATTTGTTCATATTTCACAAGATCATAAACATACAAAAAATTGTTACTTTAGTGATCAATGACACTTGGCAAGATAACGTGTATGGAACTGTGTAACTAATTTGGTAATATTTCCCCAAATCGCACTGAACGTCAGAGAATTCATTAGTTTATTGATAAGCAACACTAGCAAGTCTAGCGTCTGTTGAACTGTGTCACCAATTTGCTTCTGAGCTGTACACATCTTAAACCAACTCTTGGACTCTCTTTATTATTTTCCCTAATTATATCGAAAGAATTTATCAGTTTATTGATAAGTGACATTTTGCAAGTCTAGCACCTATGGAATTATTTCACAAATTTGATCATATTGCCCTAAATTATATTGAATACGAAGAATTCATTACTTTATTGATAAACAACATTGGCAAGTCTGGCGCCTATGTAACTATGTAGCAAATTTGTTGATATTTCCCTAAATCTTACCGAATTCAAAGAATTCATTACTTTATTGATAATCAACATTTGGAAATTCTAGCGCCTATGGAACTATGTAGCAAATTTGTTGATATTTCCCTAAATCATACTAAATATCAAAGATATCATTACTTTATTGATAAGCACATTGGCAAGTCTAGCGCCTGTGGAACTATGTCACCAATTATGTCAAAGTTCCTTAGTTATATCGAAAGGCAAAGAATTCATTAGTTTATTGATGAGCAAATTTATTCATATTGCCCTAAATTATATTGAACCTCAAAGACTTCATTAGTTTATTGACAATCAACATTTGGCAAGTCAAGCGTCTGTGGAACTGTGTCGCAAAATTGCTTCTAAGCTGTACACATCTTTGCCTGACTCTTGGACTCTCTTTATTATATTCACCATATCTTCAGCCAAAAGCTTTAAACTCCAGAATAGCAAGTCTAGATTACAGTAAAAAAAAGGACCATATTTCTGGAGCTCCTTTCCAATATTTAGTGAAATTGTCATGTTTCTTAAACAAACATAACTAAACTTGCAGCTTCTTCAGAGACTGGGTGCAGTCTATAACCACAGTGCGAGTGGAAATTTACAGCTCCGTGCCAACTTTCGACATGTTTGGAAAATCTACAGCAGTAACTGTCCATCACACTTTACCTACAACTAAAACATGACCCATAAATACATACTTTATGACTTAACATTCTGCCAAAGAGCAAGACCCAAGGAGACAGAAGGATATAAACAGTGTTGTTTTCAGTTTCATTTTGTTGTTTTCGGTGTTGTTTCATTTTCTTTTGGGAGATGAGTTGGGTCATATGACATTTTATATGGGTAAAAACAAGTGACAGTCTTCTATGGAATATGTACATTCTAATATTTTATGTACATTTATACCTAAAAACTATATACTGCATTTAACAATAATCAATTCAAATTGTTATCCAGTTTGAAAGTTATTTCATTGAAAGTTCCATCACATAGGAATGTATGAAATACTAGTCCTTCAAGGTAACAACAAATATGATTTTTTTTTAAATATGAAATAAATAAAACATAATTGAAACAACCTGAAATCAAAGACCATAAAGTAATCTATATTATAGTCTCTTCTAAATAATAAACACAAATTCGTAGGTAATTTAATTTGACATGGACTGGCGTATACATGTAATTCGATCGTTAAGGAAATGTACATGTCAGAAGTGACAAATGAGTTGTGTCAGTAACATTGGAAACGATTCCGACTTGAAACAATCGGTGGCAGTACTAAATGGTTTACAAGCGAACACGCCGTCTATCACAAAACAAAACACAAATCTAATCGCGTATCTAAAGCCAAATATGCCGTACTTACAACAAAATGTGTGGTCTGTTGTATATATCCCTGATGTATATTTCCCAGACGTTGAAATTGACGTGATATAAGCGATGTTGTCCTATATTCCTGCAGAGTGAACAGTTATGTCCAAGACTCCCTGACTTAATTTCAGACATGTGGCGCGTCGCTGTTCAGTGAAATCCAAACCATTCCATGCGGCCAACTGTGACCCCGTGACCTGTGAACTTTGACCCCGTGCTATGCACTGACATCATATGGGAAAGTAATAACGGCATGGTGGCATACAACTGTGTGTGTTATAGACACGTGGAAATTAAGCTTTTAAAGCTTGAAAACAACGGCCTACTGTATTAATACACTTTTATTCAGCATCTCCGTCATCTCAGCATCTCCCCTCCATCATCCATCTACCTATCTATCTTCCCATCATCAAATCATCTACCTACCCATCCAACTTTCCATCATCTCTCCATCCATCATTATATCATCTATCTACCCATCCAACTTTCCATCATATGTACATTCATCTTGCCATCCTCTGTTCACCTATCATCAACTCATAAATCAATAATCCATCTACCCATCTAACTTTCCATCATCTCTCCATCCATCATCATATCATCTATCTACCTATCCAGCTTTCCATCATCTGTTCAACAATCTTTCCATCATATGGCCATCCATCATCAAGTTATACATCCATCATCCATCTACCCATCCAACTTTTCATCATCAATCTACACATCCATCCGTCATCTAATATCCATCTTCATCTATAAAGCACAATGCCGGAAGATATATAGTACATTCAGATCATCATCATCATCATCATCATCATCATCATCATCATCATCATAATCTTCGTCTTCGTCGTCGTCATCATCATCATCATCATCATAATCTTCGTCTTCGTCGTCGTCATCATCATCATCATCATCATCATCAATCATCATCATCGTCATCATCATCATCATCATCATCATCATCATCATCATCATCATCATCATCATCATCAATCATCATCATCATCATCATCGTCATCATATCATCATCATCATCAATCATCATCATCATCATCGTCATCATCATCATCATCATCAATCATCATCATCATCATCGTCATCATCATCATCATCATCATCATCATCATCATCATCATCGTCATCATCATCATCATCATCATCATCATCATCGTCATCGTCGTCGTCGTCGTCATCGTCGTCGTCATCGTCATCGTCGTCGTCATCGTCATCGTCGTCGTCGTCATCGTCATCACAATAACAATCACGTATATTACGTATATAGATATTATTACCCGAGGAAGTATCATGCCTCTTAAGAAACGAGAGTGATATGACATACTTTCTAGTGTATAGTTATAATTACCTTTTCTATTCCATTTGAAAGACGTTTTGTGTGTTTTATGACATCACGGGTGACGAATACGGGAAGTGGGAAACAGTGTGCACATGTTCTAGTATTGAAACTATTAACTCGGTTATGTTCAACCATAACAGAAGCATTTTCTCCCGAGATCAACTGTTAATTGTGTGTGTTTCACATTTGTATATATGATACTGAGTTAGGTAGTTTTGATTAGTTATCAAAAGGAAAGAACAGTTATGAAAGAATAAAGTGATATTGCTTAATTATTTTCTTGGCTTAAGTACACATCGTAGAACCGTAATCTTCGGGGGAAAATTCTTATTGCGACGGAAAAGGTGCTATTTCACCAATAGTCGTCTGCATTGCCACAGGTAGATACAGGTGCATTTACAGATAAATATTAGCGTTTCGCAATACTCGCATCTATTGTCGGCTACAGTTAGTCTTACACTCCGACTCTGAATAAGTTTTTTTTCCTGAAAATATCATAATTGTATCAGATATTGAAAAGGAGACTGTAAGAAATATAATTTTCTGTTAAAAAAAGGCTCCTTTTTCAATATTTATTTTTTGAAATTTTTTTTAGAGGCTAAGTGTTGGACTGGGATACAGTCTGTTGTCTGACTTCACTCACAGTGGAGACATGGCCGTGTTCAAGATAGGTTTCAAAGTAATCGCTCAATGAGCGATTACTTTTAAACCTCTCTTGAACGCGATTGCTCAATGTAGCGCTACGTACATGTAGCAAGGCGAGCATAGTTCGAGGAATTTGCACTGTGTCGTTCAAGAGAGCGTTCATTGAGCGATCAATGAGCGCTACGAAGCGCTTCATTTTGTTGAACCGCCGGCTGGTTCTATATATCCTGTCACCACAGAGGCAACTGACCAGGGCCGTGTTCAAGATAGGTTTCAAAGTTATCGCTCAATGAGCGATTACTTTTAAACCTATCTTGAACGCGATTGCTCAATGTAGCGCTACGTAGCAAGGCGAGCAAACTTCGAGGAATTTGTACTGTATCGTTCAAGAGAGAGTGAGCGCTACATTGAGCGCTACATTCCCACTAATTATAAACACGTTTTAAGTTTTCAGAGAATAAAGTCTAACTGCAACAGGAGATTATATATGTTGTTCTTATGTAACATTTGTTAAATAAATAAGATTTGGAATTTCCCGTTGTCACGATATCACATCGGTTGTGTTCTTTACCATTTCAAACCTCATCAACTCACTGTGTATTGCTAGATTTTAGGGCACTTGAAAAGTTTAATATCAATCAACAACAATTGTGTTCATATATCGCGTAACTCCATCTTGTATCTTAATTTTATTCAGTATTTTGGTAAACTACAGGCAATTTACAAAAAATCTAGCACGTTGAAAGGTATTTACATACGTTTTCTCAGATTTGTTCAACCCCAACTAAGCGGAATAATCGCGCTAATTAGTGAAGGTGTCTCCCAGTTGAAATACATGTACCTCGGGTCTATTATTTTGGTTGAATTGTGGTCGAATCGCTAACTTTACAAAAAAGAACAAAATAGATTTTAGTACTGACGCAAATGTGATGTACTTCTACATTACAATAAATGTTTTGCTGCAGGTTGATGGTTTATTCAAAGTAACATTTACAGGTACAGGTGAAATGTCAGTAATTTGTATATTTATAAGACATTTGTAATGTTAAAATATTACTGACGTCACAATAATCAAAACAACCTGTTGTACGATGATTCTCGAGTTTGAGAACTTGTTGTACAATCATTATGACAACGCACGTGCACCTTAGATCAATTTTCACGTGTGTGATTGTGCAATAGACACGATTACGGTGTCAATAAAGAACGCAATATAAGAATATCCATGATAAAAAATCTAATATGCCATGTTGTAGATTAATATGTTTTAAGCGTTTGATATCAATTATATGTGTAGAAACAAACTATTGTATTAAAAACATTACACACTCGGATCACTTTAATCTTTACAACATTCCGAGTGTATATAGTTCAAAATCGCTTTGCTGTATTGAAGTAGTCCAGAGACTTTGTAAGGCATCGTGTCTACGTAACAAGAAGCGCTTCAAGAGAAGCGAGACAGTCAATACACTCAACACTAATGAACTTCAATACACAAAGCCTTATGAAGTCCAGAAAGGTCAAGACTGATTTCTTATAACCTCCATTTCCGCAAGGTCTCTGTTATCAAACTAATGTGTAAAGTAATTTGACCTAAAAGTTGTCACAGTCCGTCCATTCATCTACCCCAAGGGGCAAAAGGTACGATAAAAAAAATGCAATTTCTTTTATTCTACGAGGTATAGATACGACTGAAAGACAGTTACATCATATCTCTTAAAGGGGCAGTCGCACGTTTTGGGCTCAAATAAGTTGATCAAATGTATTTTTAAAATAATATCACCAATAGTAAAACATCCTTCTCTCTTCGGAAAATCAAATTTAAAATGAGTGTACATGGTTCGGTAATTTTTTGTAATTTGAAATAATAAAATGTGTTCACATTTAAATGGCCGCCATGCAATTTTTACTTTATAGGCAGCACTGTTATTACCGAAGTGCTTCGGATAATTGGTTTGTGTAACAAAATGTTTTGCCATCTAAAGTAAATATAAATGGCATAAACTTTTTTTTTTTAAAACTTGCTACAGCCCCTTTAAAGCCGACTAAACTTAATCTGTATCTTTTGAAACATTGTTTGTTCATGTTTCTCAAATACACGGTTTTAAAAAATCGTCTTTTTGAAATCTCATTACCCAGGCGAGAAAAGAGAGAGTGTTCTGGATTGTGTTATGAAATCCTACAGCAACGATGCGTCATCGATTTTAAAATGGAGTGCTTGTGGAGTTGTAAATGTACACATCGGGAAAATTGACACATGCACCATCAGCTCGTGAAAACTGAACAGTATTAAAATGTACACGTCGTGGATGGCGATAACTACACGTGCAGTTCGTGAAACATATAAAACAATGAAGTCAACGTAATGTCAACGACATGGGAAGTTCGTGAAAAGTGACAGGCATGCACTTACAGTACCCTACCACCGCGAAGCCGTGAAAACTACACGTGCAGTTCGTGTCATCAACATGTCAAATGTTCCTTTCTTCCGTGGATTTTCCCCTGCGATTAAAAAACCGTTTCTATTTGTTCTGTCTTACCTTCTGCCCAAAGTCTAACCACATAACCGTCATTACATTTGTTAATTTACCCTTGCTTACGTCGTTCAGAATATATGTACTTGCAATGTCGCACTTCATGAAAATATTATAAGACACCCCATTCTCTTTCCACAGAGGTAAGTCCCTACAGTTTTCCGGTTCTACCCTCTGTTGTTTTTCGCTTGAAATCGAGAGCAGAACCAAAGTCCCCTAGCGGTGGAAAGAGAAATCTCATACCGTATCCCTGGTTCTTTACCAATAAAAACTCATCTTTAATTGGCCATGTCGACAGGGTAACTTCAAAGATCGAGGCATTTTACTATGAAGCCCCTTAGGGTCTTGCTCATAAGCATATGTCATTCGAATATGTCTGATGTAAATAACGCAAATGAACTGATTTGGGTATTTGTCTCTGATTTGGTCTCCTTATTTATAATTATGTTTATTATCAATAGTTTTCACAATATCAAATAGCATAGTTCGAGGAAAACACAGAAAACACAGGAAAACGAGAAAACGTTGGCCTTACGTTTATTTTATCATTATGACGTGTCATTGGCAAATGTTACTTTTACAAAGGCGTCGCTGATTGCACAACTAGATTCAATTGCAACCAATCAGGACATTCCCTTTTCGCCCCCCGATTTCAAGCGTAAAGTAACAGAGGGTAGAACCGGAAAACTGTAGGGACTAACCTCTGTGGGAAGAGAATGAAGACACCCAGACAACATAATTAAGCACAGGAGTAATAAACATCGTCAGGAATGTGTACAAATTCTCGCGCCTGTCATAAACTGCGTCAGCTATCACTGGCTAATTTACGTCTTGCTGCATTTCCTTCACTCTTCTGCGCTGCTCCTGGACGTCAAAGTACTTCTATACAAATTACGAATTAAAATGGTAGAGTCTACCTTCTTTCCAATTGATTAGGTAGAAGGTAAAAGTTATGTCTTTGAAACATCAATTCTGTTTTTTTTTAAAGTAATACTCACAGTTTCAATTTGTAGAAGTTGCAGGTCAGGTGAAGAACATTGAAAAAGAAAACATCACAAGATTCCACAAGAATAAACGAGATTAGCGCACCTCACAAACATTTTGTATTTCAATTACGATACTGTTTTGACAACAATGTTGTTTGTAGGCAATCTTTTCCATCAACAGTGACCATCCTAAGCTTAGCAAAACCAATGGATACGTGTAATGAGGAAACTGATATGCAGCCTTCACGTGGGTGAAGATGGAATTAGTGTATTTGGGTGCGCAAGGTTCATATTATGTTGTTATTTTTTGTAAGGATGTACACAAATGTGAAATAAATAAGATTTTTAAAGTTTACTATGAAATCCAAACGAATATATATAAATAGTTTAATTAAGGGTCATATTACAGGAACAACACGACTTATGTATTTTACTGCCCCACAAACTTAAAAATTAAAATGATAACTATTCTGGTTACAGGGTTTATATATTTATGAGGAGGCCCTGAATCAGGACAGTTATCATTTTGGGTTTTCCTTCAGTTTGTCTTCCAGTAGGGAAGAGAATAGTGCAGGGGTATCCCGTGTGTGTACGTTTATACCTAACTGCCTCTACATGGCAAAATTCCGCGGCGTCAGTATCTATCGCTGGCTAAATTTACTTACTTAAAGGGGCAGTAGCACGTTTTTTTCTCGCTCAAATAAGTCGATGAAATGTATTTGAAAAATAATGTCATCAACAGTAAATCACCCCTCTCTCTTCGGAAAATCAAGATAAACATGAGTGCACATGGTTCGATAAAGCCGTGGGAATAGTTTTTTGTACTTCGAAATAAATAAACTGTGTTCACAATAAAATGACCGCCATGCACTTTTTGTTTTATACGCAGCATCGTTATTATCAGTACGGATAACTGGTTTGTGTAATAAGATGTTTTACCCACTAAAGTAAATATAAATGACATAAACATTATAAATGGAAAATTTGAAAAAATAAAATTTGCAAAAAACGTGCTACTGCCCCTTTAATCCCGTCAGTTATCCTGTGCCAACATATCAGCATGTTACCCCTTGACTCGGTATGCTCTCAGACATCCCTGGCACTGAAAAGGCGATGAAATGCAGCAAGGCTTAACACAGACAGTGATAAAGAGTGGCGCGAGTTGTCTTGCGGGGAAGTTGGTATATACTTTTAATGCTCAGAAACAACAAAGTTTAATCAAATTGAATGTGTTTTGACCATGTATTAAGTGCATATGAGGACAAAACTTCATTTTGCCTTTCCTAAACAGGGAGTTTAACCTTTTTAATTAAAAAGATGTTAGATGTATATTTATCAATTGAATATGAATATAAAATCCTGTGTTGGTTGGTGGGAAGTGTAAAACACTCATGGTATGTTCATGGTATTTTACAGGCGTTACATTGTGACACTCATTGGGATGTCATTGTGAGGATGTCAAAAACATTTAAAGATATCACGCGATCTCCGACCGTTGCAAGTCATTCGTAACCACTAAGGGATCTACTACACTCAACCGCAAAAGAAACGTCACCATACAAAATGCAAGATATAGTCAATTCCACGAGTGATAACACGACTGAAACAGAGATACCCCATGTCTCCAGAAGTCAACTAAACTAAACCTGAAATTTCAAAACGTTATCTTTTCATATGTCTGAGAAACACAACTTTTAAGAATCGTCGTTTTCTAATCATCTTAACTAGACGGGAAAGAAGAGTCAAAATAGCTTTTTTGGCATCTATTATGACGTCCTAGAGTATAATAAGAGACATTTAAGTTCAAGACGGTTATTTATGTCGACAACATATTTTATTAATCAATTTCTATATGTTGTTTGAGTGGCATTTTAGAAGTTGGAAGTCAAATAAGGACAAGTGTATGGATGACAACTTCTTTATTCGGAAGGTTGCGACGTTTCGGTACAAGATTCTGTACCGAAACGTCGCAACCTTCCGAATAAAGAAGTTGTCATCCATACACTTGTCCTTAAATTTCTATATGTTTACACATTATTTACTTAACTGTCAAACACTCTGACTAAAATCCTTTTGAAAAAGCGATTTCAGCACCCCAAATTGACATAAAAAATATAAGTACCATACTCTGATGCATGAAATCGTGAATACTTCTGTGTTAAACATGTGTCTATTGGATGCATTCACAATCTACTCTCCCCGGCAGCAGTATTTTGTTTTTGACACTGTTGAAAAGGTGGTGTTTTTTTGCGGTTGAGTGCACCGGTATATGTAAAGTCGACATTATGAAAGAAAAAGATAAAGGAGCAAATTCCTTACGCGTATTTGCGCCAGTCTCCATCATTGGCTTAATTAAGCCTTGCAGTAACAGGGAAAATTAAGGAAATGCTGCAAGTCTTAATTTAGCCAGTGATGGAGACTGATTGGTAAACGAGATATGGTAATGAATTGTGAACTCAGGTGCTGCAGAATGTAAATGATGCACAGGTAAAACAGTTTGTATTCACCTGGTTGCAAACCAAAGGTGTAAAAGAAAAGTGTGATTTCCATATCAAAGATTTTATGCTGATCAAATTTTTAATTTAACAATGACAATGTTGCGCGAAACACAAAGGTGACCTTAAGTCACTTAAGTAGCCTTAGTGCAATGTTAAATAATGACACTAAGGTTAACCTTAGTGTTAATGTTGTTTTGTGCAACGACCCCCTGTTACCAATCACATGGGAAAGTATTGCAAGTTATAAACGTGATACATGTTGGTATGATAATGAGATAACATCAACAACATGAGATATAAATAACATGAAAGAACGAAGATATCTGTTTTTCCTTGACAAATTCCATTTTTATCTCATCGAGTTAGGTCGAAAAGGAAAATATTCTCGCGTTGCGCATAAATAAAGACAATGATCATCCATAACAACGCTTCAGTATCTTCTCTGTAATACTAATTTCTAGACTTCTAGAAATTCTCTAAAAAAAAACCTTATTCTTAACATTACGGTGTTTAGAATGTACATTAGCATAGAAACACAATATTTTGTTTACCTTAAGGTGATGTATGCATGTTATTTAATCAACATTTAACCATTAAACACGAACTAACAGTTAACCTCGTTAATCAAATAAATTTAGTTAGGCACAACGGAAAAATGGAATTGGGAACTTGAATGTTATCCAACTGGAAGTCTTACAGGATCGGCATAAACAAGAACAGATTGACATGTGTGCATAAGGTCTTCAGTAGTAGAAATCTAAGTGCAAACTAACCCATAACGAAGGTGGCAATACCCCATATAAGCGGTTTAAAAACAATGCGAACGGGGGTTCACCAAAGCTTATATACAAAAAGGCAACCACTGCCTTCAACATTGAGTATACAGACATTGTTTTTCATAATCTGTTTTCCTTACATTAGGATAATGTGCGCTGTATCACCAAATTTCCCATCTTAGTACAAACATGTCTTTGAGGTATCCTAGCATGCATGGAGGAAAGAACTTTGATATTTTGTGTTTTCACTTCAGAAATAATGAGTTAATTACCATAACATAACATATTCCACAATTAACCATAACAACTTTTGCAGCTAAGTACAGTATCTATAGTGGTCCAAATCTCTAATAAGTGATAAACAACTTCAAACACGAGTCATGTATTTTATTTTATACTCATCCAATGTATTTGTGATGAAAGTTGTTCTGATTAGGTCGATATCAATTTCACGATCACAAGTTAGAGATTGATTATTGTACTTATAATTAAAGGACGATCCTTTGTCAGTTCTGTTGAAATAACGCAACTGACGTTCAACGTAATTCCAAATTACATGATATCTGTACTAAGATACAAAATGTTTTTCATTCAGCCAATCCAGGTTCCGTTCCATAACAGCGAGCGCTTATAAGCGCTCATTGATTGCTCAATGTAGCGCTCAAGTAGCGCTCAAGTAGCGCTCATTCTCTCCTGAACGACATGTGCAAAACCTCAAAGTTCGCTCCCTTTGCTACGTAGCGCTACATCGAACAATCGCGTTCAATAGAGGTTTAAAAGTAATCGCTAACTGAGCGATTACTTTGAAACCTCTCTTGAACATGGCCCAGGATGCCTTTTTTCTAGCTTTTAACTAAAGAAAGGGGCAGAAAACTCTAATTCTTTAGTCTCAAAACATTGGACATTGAAAATGACACTCGTTTCTAATGAGATGGAGTGTAGGGGTGAGGTTATGGGCCATTTGGAATAGTAACATATAGTTAAGAGGGTTTCTGCTTTATCTAAACAAATAATTGTGTTAATTTTCTTTTAAACCGGTGAGAAGTTTGTATTAAATGGAATTTATCTCTTCATTCGAAAAAAATGTCTTAAAGGTGCATCCATTGTGTTTCATAAAATTTCATTTGGCTTTATAACATGCCAACATACGATATGTGCTGATATCAGCTCAAATAATTTCACTCAGCTAGCATATTCATCCCCAATCACCAAATAAATACAAATTACTAGTTTCCAATTAATTCCAATTCCAATATACTTGTGCAGAAAAGGAAACTACACGTTCCATTTAGATGCACAGTAGTAATATGACCTGTGAAACATTATCAAGTTGAAGTTTTCTTTCAGTCTGTTGTAAATAAGTTCCAAAAGTACGTTTGACTAATTGACGCGAGCCACAAGCGGCGAATTGTCCGGTTTTCGATCAGATATCAATACTTTTACCTTTATATCGTCCGTATACTGAGTGGAGTAAGATCAAAATGACTCAAAATGACAAAATTCGGCAACAGTCAGTACTTTTCGATAACATAACACAATTTATAACGTTATGCATATGTGACTCCTAACAACACAATGGAAAAAACGCGTCTTCGCATAATTTTTGTCAGCCTGTAAAGACCAGAAACATTTATTTATTATTTTTGCGCCTTATGGAATAATTTCTGACCCCAAAATATCTATTTTCCAACAGGACTACAGTTTTCTGTCTGCCAGAGTCCGCATCAGCCGGCGTACGCAACACATTTCAAGACAACGTGACGTTTTGAAATCTATTTCTTGCATATCAGAACTTGTGACAAACTCAGCAATTCATAAAAAGTTTAATTTGTTTTAACCCGTGTTTAATGCAACGGTAAAACTTTTGAAACTTAATTTACCCGTAAACTTATGGTAGTATATCGCTAACATTCAAAGTTCAATATATTCGACATTAAACAAGACAGCCAAGTGCAGTTATGTTATATTAACATAATCATATCTCAAGGTATCATATATCCCTTTATAAGTATTATTTACGAGAAATCTATCTTGTCTTACATGTATCCCTCATTCATATATTTTGCTAATTAATTTTCAGGTAAAAATGACGTCAGCTATAAATACCTTGATATGAAACAGCTTGTAGCTATTTATGTAGATGCATGTAACCCGCTGTGAAGATGTCCGAGGCGTAATTACAAACTTATCTTTGTAAATATTATACCATGGCAACCTTCTCCTATTTTGCGGGTTCATTTTCAAACTGTTTCGGAAAACGATAAACACTTCAATTTGACATTATATTGTTAAAATTAGTTATATATTTAAAACAGACAGATAGGTTGTTTCTCTTCTTATTAAACATGTCTTTGATGTTACGATGCTCAGTAGGGAAATTAAGTTATTTTAATGAATAAATTTGTTCCCTATTTTAATTTCTGTTCCATGAAATGTTTAAAAAAAATACTATAAAAGTTTTCATGTTTTGTTTTAAGTTGCTCCTTCTACCCAAAATATATATAGACGTACCTATCTAACATGACATATAAAGAAGGTAAAACACTGACCGCCATCTTGGATTCTGACATAGGACCGGGTATGGTTAAACTGGTTTTCTGGCTCAAATACGCTTTGTAATATTCGTAGACTGATCCAAGTTTCGAGTGTCTTACGTTCTTTCTATGTTATATAGGTAGGTATAGGTATACTAACAGTGTAAGTGTATATTAGGGACTGGCGTCTGTGTCCAAAAACTAATAATTTCTTTTTTAAAGAAACGAAGTTCAATCAGATGTACTATACAACTTCTCTTGTAACACATACACGTGTAACATTGTTATGATTGAATCACACTTTCAGCAATAGTAAACATTCTTCTACTATTTCCATTGCGGAACCCGGACCCACATCCGTCCAATAACACAATGCTACATTTGCTCACAACCTGAATTGCAGGAATCTCTAATACACATAATTGTATACCTACTTAACTGCCAGGCAAAAGAAAGTACTCACCTCGGTTGATTTTATCATATGAATGATTTTCAATTGCATACCATGTCAAAGAATACTTCGTCTTCATTTAACAAAGATAGTTTAAATACATCTAACCACAGTGACAAAATAATTCAATCAAACTACTGCAGATAAGTATTATTGTATCGTGCCAAGGTAAAATGTATCCGATTTCTTTTAAATATTGAAATAATCGAAACCAACTGAGGTGAGTACTTTCTTTTGCCTGGCAGTTTAGATAAGAAAAAATATCACCTTTCACATCTTCGAGCAGCGAAAACACAATAGAACCATGTACAACAGTAAACACTATAAACAACAGTAAACAACAAATCTCACAACGTCGATATTGTAAAGTAATCAATCTTGGTCACTGAAACACTACAAGGAAGTGATGATTTAGTAGCGTTGAAACCAGACAACAGAACCAGAGGAAGCTGCTAAATGGTGTATATAATGTGTGTAACATCTCACCTTCTTCCTGCTCCATTACGGTGTTTGTAAATTTCCATCTTAGGTTTGTCCAATTCCGGATTCGTTCTCGTATCCCTCTGTAAACAGGAGAAAATACCACCGATGTTTTAATGTTGCTAATATCTCGGCACTGATAAATATGTGAGTGCTATAACTTTTTATGCAAGTCCTTAATTTCCATATATAACTGAAAAGTACATAAAATATGAGCGAAATCCATATAGATTTGCTGTTTTGATGTAGAAAGTCGCCTTTTGATGCTGACGATGATTGACTTGTTCCGAAATGTTAAAATTCTAAATTAATTATTGCAAGTCATGTTGCAAACACGCAACGATTGTAAACTATATCTTTCCAAAAGTTGAACAAGTTGATATTGAGCAATATTCAATGGAAAATGTTCAAAACTGACCAATTTCGGAAAATGTAGAATTGTAATTAATACAAGTTGTTGTCAACGTAAATTAGCTCCATGGACTTAAACTTGTTGTCGCGTCTTTACCGCAGGACGTCATAAAACAAGCCAAAAAACGGCATTTTCACTCCCCTATCTCTTCTAGTTGTCGATAACGACAATTTTCAAAACGTGCTTCTCAGAAACATGATGGATAATGTTGTGAAATTCCAAGATATCATTTCTGTTACAGTCATGTTTAACTCTCGTTGATTGAATTATCTTGTATTTTGTGACGTTTCGGTTGCGGTTGAGTGTACTTGTAAAAGAAAGTTCATGTTTTTTTAATCCACAGGCGATGTACACGACGCAAACAGGGCTAGATCATGTTTGTAGAATTCAGTTAAATGAAATTTAAAAAATTGAAACATTAACTATTTCTGGAAAACAAGACTAGATATGAGTCAAAAAGGTATTTTTAGCTTGGATTGTGACAGCCAACAGTAATGATTAGTCAACGAATTAAAGTCCAAGAAGGTCAGGTATGTCGCCCTATCAATGTGTAAATTTCGCATTTCCCTTCACGACTTTAGAGTCAATCATCAACGCAAGAAGACCATCGATGATATATCTGATAAAGATTCGATCTGTGGACATTGTGACAATAATGCTGTAGAAAATGAATACCATGTTTTCTTTAAATGCCAAATATACTGTCCTCTTCGTAATGAATACTTTCTGTCCATCCAAAACTATTGTAAAACCAGATTGACATTACAGCAAATATTTAACACAGAAGATGTAAATATACTTCGTTTAACATCTATATACCTCTTTAGAATATTCAGGTTAAGATCGTCCTAGCACAATATTGGTCATGTGACAATTATGTATTTCTTCGTATACAATTGTACCATGGGCCACTTGATTGATTGATTGAGTTATGTCGCCAACATGTTTTATTACGAATATTTCCATAGTTCATATTTTCTTTAACACAATTACCAAAAATTATGTTTTAAACGATCGGTACCAGCATCCAAAATATCACCGATGTATATCCAAAGCATGTGTAATGTTTCAGAAAGATCGACCAAAAAATGTGTGAGGAGTCGATTTCAGAAGACGGGTACCGTCAGTCTGAAATCGGAAAGCTGAGTGGTATATGGGTATGTGTTTTTGCAAAGAATTCCACATAGTAAATTATATTTGTTTATGAATCGCCAAGTCCATAATTATTACAACATTATTCAATCTAATGATTTTAATCAATCTAAATTTGTAGAATTTTGATTGGTTAGTAGTCAAACAGTAATAGCCTACAAAACCATTTTTAGGTTGCACTGACCGTGAATATTATTCATATTAAAAAACCCACAACACACAAAACATTCTTTGACTAACGGTCGGCCTACCCGTCTTGGGGAGATAACAGAGTTTGACATTTAGCGTTTCACTGTAACATTTGTTCAATAATTCACAGAACCAGGGGGCACATTTTACCGCAGATTGCGCTTCTATTTGTGTATCCTGCTTGGACATCATGTCTCGCTAGAACCCTTGGCTGTGTTTTATATCAAACTGTTCCATATATATAATAACATTAATTATTCATAAAACAATACTAGTTTGTGATTGCCTGGATAATCACAAGTATGGACGATAAATCACAGCCTAAAGACAAAAATAATTTGAGACGGTTCCACGACTTAAGACAGCTTCAGGATGTCCTTGGGTGTGAATATCAATGACCCGTGGGCCTCTGCGATAAACCTCACGAAAAGTTATGATATATTTTACGGATGTACTTTTACTAAGATGGAACACAACGTGTTAACAAGAGTCATCAGAAGATGACAACTTTATTGCAACTTTATGGTAACTACAGGCAAAGATAGGTCACTTCCTTCAAGGTTCCGGATCAGTTCGTACCAAAACCGGTTACACTCATCATCATCATCATATCAAATATTAAAACGTGGCGAAAAAACCGACCCTGGGACAAACCGGTTTTGGTACGAACTGATCCGGATCCTCCTCCAAGATGGCGCAGGTCGCTCGAATATTTGCCTGTAGTTACTATAAAGTTGCAATGAAGTTGTTACGGTAAGATACCCGAACTATTCAAGTATGACACATGTATCAGGGATGTAAAGTGATAGTAGAAAACTCTTTTCGAGATTGATTGCTTTTGCTAGGAATGAAATATCAGCTTTTCCCTCGATTTTTATCGATGTATTTCTCACAGGGGCTTGTATTGTCGAAACTAGCGATTACAAAGAATATGAAGTCGACGACCCAGCCCCATATACTATAAAAAAAAAGTAAAGGGATGTAACGGGGTCAACACCCCATGTCCGTTTGAAATTATATTTCAGAATGTTGTCATCATAATATCATTCAATGTTATATAACACGTCAAAGCTAATACATTTGTCTTTAAAACAAGCCATCAAATGTAAAAATCTAACGGATAATAACAAGGATATGATTTGTCAAAGCCTAAAATATTAGCACATTGCTCATGTGAGCCATTTGGGTAGCCCACCAAAATGATAAAATATTCGCTTGAAAAAATTATTATAAAATACTGTATAATATCCTATCAGCTAATAGTGACCCATTTACAAAGCCAAGTATTTGGTGAATCAGATCGCGCAAGAATTATAACATGAGGTGCACTGTAATTGACGTACCAGGAATTTTAGATAATCTCAAGTGTGTTTCGAAACATCGTTTGATATTGAGACGTCCATATTGAATGACCTTGGCATTGGTCTATTTTTGGAAACGAAATGATGTCATAGGGATATTTGAGGCCCTATGACATCATTTCGTTTCCAAAAATAGACCAATGCCAAGGTCATTCAATATGGATGACTACTCGACACACACATATAGGGCCAAGTACAGTACAATAAACCTTTCCTTACCATTGACTTTATCCAATAGATAATAAATTCCAGTGACTTTCAGACAGTTCTGATAAAATGGAGACGACTATGTTCTAAGTCTAAATGGCAAAAACGTTGCAACATTACGGAATGATTACACACATCGTTTCGCAAAATATAGCACTTATTTCCCTATACAGTCGTATCCTCTTGATTGTAAAGAATGCCAGTACCCACCCAAGCACAGAAATGTTATGTTGAGAATTTGTTTTCAAGGCCTTGTGCAGTCAACGCATGCATTCCAAATTCTTTGGAACAAAGGGGTTCTCTATGCCTTTCCTCCTTTAGCACTGGTAGGCAGATGAATTTGGAAAGTAAGGAGGGAGGGGAGGAATTACTGCTAGTAGCTCCGGTTTAAAGCCGAGCTTGGTATATGCACCTGTTGGAGATGGCATTCATTGGTACAAACAAGAGCCATCAGGAGAGATGGCTTATCCCCCGGCCCCATATAAGTCGAATATTTAATCAGTTTTAGTAGTAGTAATTAAAACTACAAGACTCGTAGACTATCGCTCGTAAAAATAGGTCTTTTCCTTCAATTCAATTATAACCTCTCTGAAAGACAAATGTCGTCTTGCCTTAAAATAACCAGACACTGAAGGAACTTCCTGTCGTGCCAAAGAGACGGTACCCATTCAAATAACAACATGTCATTGGCTGAAAAATTGCATGCTATGCTATTTATCAAATGAGTAGCAGGCCTACAGCAAAATTGGCGGGAATCAGTACTACTAAGTATTCATTGGATTCTTATCATATATTTTACATGTAGATTCACCATAGTGAGAATAATGTTCTTACAGAGGTTTGTGACCTTGACCTTCATGTCAAAACACAACGAAATGCTTATAGATGGCCCTTTATTGCGGCATGTTGAACGAAACAGGTTAGGAGTACTGTTGTTTGAAATTGAATATTCGGGTTTGCAACATTAAAAAGTATGAACAATATTGCAAACGTGTGAGAAACGATTGTTGTATGATGAAAAATTTCCCGAACATATACACATATTTGCCTTCAATGAAGAGTGTAGCCGGATGCTCACCCGTAGTTGGCGGGGTATCAACAAAACCAAGAAATTCCCCCTTACACACGCTTTAAGTTTCTGATTGTCTACAACCCGTATGGACAAGGTTACTTGTTGCTCATTCTCTCCTGAACGACATGGTGCAAAACCTCAAAGTTCGCTCGCTTTAAATTTGCTACGTAGCGCTACATTGAGCAATCACGTTCAATAGAGGTTTAAAAGTAATCGATAACTGAGCGATTACTTTGAAACCTCTCTTGAACACGGCCAAGGGCTCCGTTCCATAACAGCGAGCGCTTATAATTGCTCATTGATCGCTCAATTACTTTGAAACCTCTCTTGAACATGGCCCAGGATGCCTTTTTTCTAGATTTTAACTAAATAAAGGGGCAGATAACTCTAATTCTTTAGTCTCAAAACATTGAAAATGTCACTCCTTTCTATTGAGATGGAGTGTAGGGATGAGGTTATGGACCGTTCATTTTTATTTTTATTTGGAATAGTAACACATAATTAAGAGGGTTTCTGCTTTATTTAAACAAATATTTTTTTTAATTTTGTTTTAAACCGGTGAGAAGTTTGTATAAAATGGAATGTATCTCTTCATTCGAAACAAATGTCTTAAAGGTGCATCCATTGTGTTTCATAAAATTTCATTTGGCTTTATAACATGCCAACATACGATATGTGCTGATATCGGCTCAAATAATTTCACTCAGCTAGCATATTCATCCCCAATCACCAAATAAATACAAATTACTAGTTTCCAATTAATTCCAATATACTTGTGCAGAAAAGGAAACTACACGTTCCATTTAGATGCACAGTAGTTATATGACCTATGAAACAATATCAAGTTGAAGTTTTCTTTCAGTCTGCGAATTGTCCGGTTTTCGATCAGATATAGACACTTTTACCTTTATATCGTCCGTATACTGAGTGGAGTAAGATCAAAATGACACAAAATGACAAAATTCGGCAAAAGTTAGTACTTCTCGATAACATAACACAATTTATAACGTTGAGCATATGTGACCCCTAACAACACAATGGAAAAAAACGCGTCATCGCATAATTTTTGTCAGCCTGTAAAGACCAGAAACATTTATTTATTTTTATTTTTTTGCGCCTTATGGAATAATTTCTGACCCCAATATATCTATTTTCCAACAGGACTACAGTGTTTTCTGTCTGCCAGAGTCCGCATCAGCCGGCCGCGTACGCAACACACTGCAAGACAACGTGACGTTTTGAAATCTATTTCTTGCATATCAGAACTTGTGACAAACTCAGCAATTCATAAAAAGTTTAATTTGTTTTAACCCGTGTTTAATGCAACGGTAAAACTTTTGAAACTTAATTTCCCCGTAAACTTATGGTAGTATATCGCTAACATTCAAAGTTCAATTTATTCGACATTAAACAAGACATGTACAGCACAGTGCAGTTATGTTATATTAACAATATTTAAGTACATAATCATATATCATGGTATCATATAACCCTTTATAAGTATTATTTACAAGAAATCTATCTTGTCTTACATGTATCCCTCATTCATATATTTTGCTAATTAATTTTCAGGTAAAAATGACGTCAGCTATAAATACCTTGATATGAAACAGCTTGTAGCTACTTATGTAGATGTATGTTACCCGCTGTGAAGATATCCGAGGCGTAATTACAAACTTATCTTTGTAAATATTATACCATGGTAACGTTCTCCTGTTTTGCGGGTTCATTTTCAAACTGTTTCGGAAAACGATGAACACTTCAATTTGACATTATATTGTTAAAATTAGTTATATATTTTAAAACTGGCAGATAGGTTGTTTCTCTTCTTATTAAACATGTCTTTGATGTTACGATGCTCAGAAATTAAGTTATTATAATGAATAAATGTGTTCCCTATTTTCATTTCTATTCAATGAAATGTTTTAAAATACTATAAAAGTTATTATGTTTTGTTTCAAGTTGCTCCTTCTACCCAAAATATACATAAACCTACCTACCTAACATGACATATAAAGAAGGTACGACACTGTCCGCCATATTGGATTTTGACATAGGACCGGGTATGGTTTAACTGGTTTTCTGGCTCAAATACGTTTTGTAATATTCGTAGACTGATCCAAGTTTCCAGTGTCTTACGTTCTTTCTATGTTATATAGGTAGGTATAGGTATACTAACAGTGTAAGTGTATATTAGGGACTGGCGCCTGTGTGCAAACACTAATAATTTCTTTCTTAAAGCAAAGAAGTTCAATAAGATGTACTATACAACTTCTCTTGTAACACATACACGTGTAACCTTGTTATGATTGGATCACACTTTCAGCAATAGTAAACATTCTTGTACTATTTCCACGACGAGTCCATTGTGGAACCCGAACCAAATGCGTCCAATAACACAATGCTTCATTTGCTCACAACCTGAATTGCAGGAATCTCTAATACACAGAATTGTATACCTACTTAACTGCCAGGCAAAAGAAAGTACTCACCTCAGGTGATTTTATCATATGAATGATTTTCAATTGCATACCATGTCAAAGAATACTTCGTCTCCATTTAACAAAGATATTTTAAATAAATTCAACCACAGTGATAACATAATTCAATCAAACTACTGCAGATAAGTATTATTGTATCGTGCCAAGGTAAAATGTATCCGATTTCTTTTAAATATTGAAATAATCGAAACCAACTGAGGTGAGTACTTTCTTTTGCCTGGCAGTTTAGATAAGAAAAAATATCACCTTTCACATCTTCGAGCAGCGAAAACACAATAGAACCATGTACAATAGTAAACACTGTGAACAACAGTAAACAACAAATCTCACAACGTCGATATTGTAAAGTAATCAATCTTGGTCACTGAAACACTACAAGGAAGTGATGATTTAGTAGCGTTGAAACCAGACAACAGTACCAGAGGAAGCTGCTAAATGGTGTATATAATGTGTGTAACATCTCACCTTCTTCTTGCTCCATTACGATGTCTGTAAATTTCTATCTTAGCTTTGTCCAATTCCCGGATTCGTTCTCGTATCGCGCTGTAAACAGGAGAAACTACCATCGATGTGTACAGTTTGTAATGTTGCTAATATCTCGGCACTGATAAATATGTGAGTGCTAACTTTTTTTTTATGCAAGTCCTTAATTTCCATATATAACTGAAAAGTACATAAAATATGAGCGAAATCCATATAGATTTGCTGTTTTGATGTAGAAAGTCGCATTTTGATACTGAGGATGATTGACTTGTTCCGAAATGTTAAAATTCTAAATTAGTTATTGCAAGTCATGTTGCAAACACGCAGCGATTGTAAACTATATCTTTCCAAAAATTTAACAAGTTGATATTGAGCATTATTCAATGGAAAATGTTCAAAACTGACCAATTTCGGAAAATGTAGAATTGTAATTAATACAAGTTGTTTTCAACGTAAATTAGCTCCATGGACTTCAACTTGTTGTCGCGTCTTTACTGCAGGACGTCATAAAACAAGCCACAAAACGGCATTTTGACTCCCCTATCTCTTCTAGTTGTCAATAACGAAAATTTTCAAAACGTGTTTCTCAGAAACAATGATGGATAATGTTGTGAAATTCCAAGACATTATTCCTGTTACAGTCGTGTTTAACACTCGTTGATTGAATTATCTTGTATTTTGTGACGTTTCGGTTGCGGTTGTGTGTACTTGTAAAAGAAAGTTCATGTTTTTTTAATCCACAGGCGATGTACACGACGCAAACAGGGCTAGATCATGTTTGTAGAATTCAGTTAAATGAAATTTAAAAAATTGAAACATTAACTATTTCTGGAAAACAAGACTAGATATGAGTCAAAAAGGTATTTTTAGCTTGGATTGTGACAGCCAACAGTAATGATTAGTCAACGAATTAAAGTCCAAGAAGGTCAGGTATGTCGCCCTATCAATGTGTAAATTTCGCATTTCCCTTCACGACTTTAGAGTCAATCATCAACGCAAGAAGACCATCGATGATATATCTGATAAAGATTCGATCTGTGGACATTGTGACAATAATGCTGTAGAAAATGAATACCATGTTTTTTTAAAATGCCAAATATACTCTCCTCTTCGTAATGAATACTTTCTGTCCATCCAAAACTGTTGTAAAACCAGATTGACATTACAGCAAATATTTAACACACAAGATGTAATTATACTTCGTTTAACATCTATAACCTCTTTACAATATTCAGGTTAAGATCGTACTAGCACAATATTGGTCATGTGACAATTATGTATTTCTTCGTTCTTCGTATACAATTGTACCATGGGCCATGCGGCCTGAAAATAAACTTGATTGATTGATTGAGTTATGTCGCCAACATGTTTTATTACGAATATTTCCATAGTTCATATTTTCTTTAACACAATTACCAAAAATTATGTTTTAAACGATCGGTACCAGCATCCAAAATATCACCGATGTATACCCAAAGCATGTGTAATGTTTCAGAAAAATTGACCAAAAAATGTGTGAGAAGCCTGAAATCGGAAAGCTGAGTGGTATATGGGTATGTGTTTTTGCAAAGAATTCCACATAAACTACCGGGCAAAAGAAAGTTTTCACCTAAGTTTATTTCGATTAATTCAATATTTAAAAGAAATCAGATGTATTTGACTATGACACGTTACAATAATACTTATCTGCAGTAGTTTGAATGCCTTTGTTGGTGACTGAGGTTAAATTTTAGTTCAAATATCTTTTTGTAATGAAGACAGGGTTAAGAATGAAATTTTCACCAACATGACCCCTGCCCTGTTTAAAATGTTTTAAATGTGTGCAGAATCAGGCACATTTATTTATTTCCACATAGGATATGTCTTATATGTCGATGAACAGTTGTGTATCATCAACAATAATTTTGAAAACAAAATTAAACTTAAAATTTCATTTTAAAAAAAATAATTAAAAAACAAGTAGAAGTATTCTTTGACTGCTAACTAAACACCTGTACTTATCAGTTTTGGATTATGACATCGATATTTGCAATTGAAAATCATACATATGATAAAATCAACTGAGGTGAGTACTTTCTTTTGCCCGGTAGTTTAGTAAATTATATTTGTTTATGAATCGCCATGTCTATAATTATTACAACATTATTCAATCTAATGATTTTAATCAATCTAAATTTGTAGAATTCTGATTGGTAAGTAGTCAAACAGTAGTAGCCTACAAAACCATTTTCTGGTTGCACTGACCGTGAATATTATTCATATTAAAAAACCTACAACACACAAAACATTCTTTGACTAACGGTAGGCCTACCCGTCTTGGGGAGATAACAGAGTTTGACATTTAGCGATTCACTGTAACATTTGTTCAATAAGCACAGAACCAGGGGGCAAATTTTACCGCAAATTGCGCTTCTATTTGAGTCTATAACTGGCATCCTGCTTGGACATCGTGTCTCTAGAACCCTTGGCTGTGTTTTATATCAAACTGTTCCATATATAATATCATTAATTATTCATAAAACAATACTAGTTTGTGATTGCCTGGATAATCACAATGGACCATCAAATCAAAGCCTAAAGAAAAAATAATTTGAGACGGTTCCACGACTTAGACAGCTTCAGGATGTCCTTGGGTGTGAATAGCTAAGACTGCGATAAACCTCACGAAAAGTTATGATATATTTTACGGATGTACTTTTACTAAGATGGAACACAACGTGTTAACAAGAGTCATCAGAAGATGATAACTTTAATGCAACTTTATAGTAACTGCAGGCAAATAAGGGTCACTTCCTCCAAGGTCCCGGATTAGTTCGTACCAAAACCGGTTACACTCATCATCATCATATTAGATATTAAAACGGGGCGAACCGACCCGTACAAACCGACCCTGGGACGAACCGGTTTTGGTGCGAACTGATCCGGATCCTTGCAATAAAGTTGTAACGGTAAGATACCCGAACTATTCAAGTATGACACATGTATCAGGGATGTAAAGTGATAGTAGAAAACTCTTTTCGAGATTGATTGCTTTTGCTAGGAATGACATATCAACTTTTTCCTCGATTTTAGCGATGTATTTCTGAGACACCATTTTGGCCCACTCACGTTTGACGAGTAAAAAATCGTGTTTCAAGTGTAATAACTTGAGAAATAATGCACCGATTTTGTTGATGTTTGTTTTATTCGAACGAGAAATGACCGTGCTTTAATTCTGCAGCATGTAGTACGTGTAAAATGTGTGTTGAAATTTTGAAATGTGGACTTGTTTGGGCAGGGGGTAAAATTGGCGTTGCATCCCTTTCTTTATTTATTAGTATAGGGTATATATCGCATCGCAGTATTGGACGTAGGAACTGTTTTTTTTCAGCAATACAAGCCCCTGTGCCGGAAATCAAATGATAACGAACGGATGGACGGCCTTCGTGACACGTGACTTCAGCAATATATTAATATCTAAAGCTTTGAAAGTTCGTTTCTTTGTTAATATATATGCGTTTGATTTTTATGTTTTATAGCAGAACATGTATTGTGACTTGGTATATGATATTGAAGTATAATATGACAACATTCTGGAATTTAATTTCAAACGCACATGGGGTGTTGACCTCGTTACATCCCTTTCCTTTTTTGACTTCATGTGCTCACTACTCACTGCTCACTACTGACCAGTTTTCGACAATACTGGCCCCAGTAGGCGGAACAAAATGTTAGTGATATTTGTCTCTCAAAAAGTGGTGTGAAAGGGGGTCGGGGATCTCCTTATAACTGGACGACTGGTTGCACGTGTCATGTTGGCAAGGGTGAAGGCAAATATGTGTATATGTTCGGGAAATTTTTCATCATATACAACAATCGTTTCTCACACGTTTGCAATATTTGTCATACTTTTTAATGTTGCAAACCGAATATTCAATTTCAAACAACAGTACTCCTATCCTGTTTCGTTCGACATGCCTCCATAAACGGCCATCTATAAACTTTTCGTTGTGACCTTGAAATGAAGGTCAAGGTCACAAACCTCTGTAGGAACATTATTCTCACTATGGTTAACCTACATGCAAAATATATGATAAGAATCCATGGAAAACTGAGTAGTACTGATTCCCGCCAATTTTTTTGCAGGCCTGCTACTCATTGATAAATAGCATAGCATGCAATTTTTCAGCCAATGACAGTGGCGGATCTAGAAATACGTCTTTTTGAAGAATAGTCAAAGGCAAAAGCAATTTTTTGCACTGTGGACATCATGTTTCTTACAAGAGCATTACTACATGCATTGACAATCGCAAGATTTAAGCAGTGCACTTGGCAGTGTACATAATTTGCGTAAGGACACTGTAACCTTATTCTCGACTGAACGCCCTTATTACAACCGCTCATATTGCCAGCTCCATCGTATTCTTGTCCTCGGAGATACGTGCAATATACCTCATACTCTTTGAGAGTATCAATGAAGAGTGTAGCCAGGTGCTCATCCGTACTTAACGAAATTCCTCCTTACACACGCTTTATCTTTCTGAGTGTCTTCCACCCGGACGGACAAGGTTACTTGCTGACAAGTAGACACATCAGTAGTTTCATCAGCAAGAAACTAAAAACATTTTGCTTCGTTAAACCTTCGCACAATATCCGATCTTATCTGTTCAGCACATAAGGATAGAAGTTCTTTTTGAATGTACCTAACCTTTTTGTATTTGTGTTGAAAGATAACCTTACTTTTTTCTGTCAGTGTATGAAATCAGTATTATGAACTGTTTAATAACCCTGAATGCACCTAACCTTTTTGTATTTTGAACTTCATCTGGGCTAGTTGTCATGACTAAAGCGTTCACAGAACGTGTCAATTTTGAAATATACGATAGAGTGATCTCCCTATTTCCTTCAAAGGGAGAAAACATTTTGTGTGTAATTTAAGCAAGAGATGTGTTACTGTATTATGCTTCGGGATCGAATCAATGCCAATTAGGACATATTTTATTTACGTTGCATATTTTATGTCTCTGGCCAAAATAGTTGTACGCAAATGCGTACTTTGCAAAATAGAAACTAAGTCCATGGCAGTGCACTTTCACAAGGAGGAAGTTTGATCGGTAAAATTAGAGTTTGATTCCACCCCATTTAATCCGCCAGTCATAACGGATACCCAGGCCGATCCTAATCCAACAATACCATTTGATGTAAACACATTCAACAATGCAGTCGTGATTTATCAACATCCCAGGATGCAACTGTGGTATAAGCAAGGAACAAAGATTTCGGTCTAACGTCAACTATAATGCACAGATAGACGATCAGTTGTGTCTACAGTGACATTAACAGCCTCATCAATGATAGTGCCCAAAATTGGTGCTACATTTTTACAGAGTGTCAGCAATTTCTATTTACTGGTGTGTGATGAATGTGAAACTTCCCACCCTGAAGCATAATTGCTTTGAATTTACAATCTGGTAGCTGCTGATTAGCCATGCCCTAAACAGTTCGTAGCTTCATCATTACTGATACAGCAATCTTCACATGCTGTGAGGAAATACCATTTTCTCCAAAGTAAGTTACAGAAACCATTTCCTTTCGATTTACCTATCCTTTTTTACTATTATTTCAAGAGTCAATTTAACATGGCGACTAACTCGAATAATTCAACACAAGATGTAGATATGATGAAAGCAGACATAGCTCAATCAATAAAACCCCACTTCTACGGACATGATTTGTAGTTTTTACCGAGTTTGTTAATGTACGAAAGTATCACCTTATTACAAATAAGTATCATGTCTGTCGGTCTGTCTGTCCGTCCGTCATTTCGTTTCCGGAGTAGAAGTCGAAAACCGTTCATGATATCTTTCTGAAACTTTCCATGTGTACTACTCACTAACTCGATATTTTCAGATCTCAGACAATTTAATTTATTTTACATAGACCGCGTTGAACTTTGACATTGTTCAGGGATATGTTCGTTTCCGTTTTCCGGAGCAGAAATAATTTAGATTAACGACATCGCCGATCGCGCTTATTTAGTTGGATTTTATAAACGCTTCCCCGAGGCTGATTATAACCGATATTAGTTACTTAATGTATCAACTCTAAATAAATGTTCATGAAAAACACGGAGTGTCCCTTTAAAACTCATTATTCCCCCGGCATTTGCCATCCTTGTGATGGTTCTTGTTTAATTAAGAGTGGCACCAATTGCCACTACTAACCAACGACTTATCCATCCAGTCATCAAGACCTCAACAAGACTCCCAAATATAACAATGTTCTATATTATTATACTCCAGAAAAGACAGGCACTCAAGTGTAATTCTTTGCACATGATACATCAATAGGATTCTATAAGGCCCATGAACGTTCTCTGAACCACGCATTATAAAACCCAGAGATGTGATTAACCTTACCATGTTTATAAATACTAGTAGCCTATTTTGCCCTGTGAGTTTAAACCAGCAAGCTGGCGATGATGTCTTGAAACTGTGTAATACATCTCATTACGGCAGGAACAAAGTTGTTTGCAGATACACGTCTTAAAGAAGATTTGAAACATTCTCTCTCGGGACTAACGTGGTTAACAAGCTCTGTCACTCATTAGCTCTTGTGTTCTTGTGAAACAACTTCTGCAACTGATACACTTCCATTACACTTTGTCCAATACGAATCTCCATAAACTGAGCAAGATAGCTTGCCGATATACCTTTAAAGAAGCTTTGACATTAAGAAAGTTTTCTCTCTTGAGACAGAGATGCATAACGAGCTCTGCCACTCTGTTCTGGGATGATTCTGTAGGCTAGACACCTCTATTATTTCCTGACCATGCTTGTCTCATGTCGATAGTTATACAAACACGACTTACACGATTGTATAATTTCGCACCTACATGCTCACGTTTGTCTGGTATTGTGTTAATAGGCATCTACTTCATGTCTCATAAAAATATGTATGACCGGAATTCACTTACGGTCAAACACCAGTTGTATGTAGTGTGTGTGTATAGGACAAATAAAAGGACAAGGATGCATTTTGTCATGATGACAACTGGAACCAGCGAACCATCGATGATACTGTATCTCTCAGTGGGGTGAGATTACTAATTCAAACCCTTAGTCTTAGTTCAGGAAGAAAGCTTGCAAAATCGATGCTATCATAGAGGTGAAACCTGCCGGCGGTTCAACAAATGAAGCGCTTCGTAGCGCTCATTGATCGCTTCTTCTCTCTTGAACGACACAGTGCAAATTCCTCGAAGTTTGCTCGCCTAGCTACATAGAGCAATCGCGTTCAAGAGAGGTTTAAAAGTAATCGCTAATTGAGCGATTACTTTAAAACCTATCTTGAACACGGCCCTGACACCAAAGAACATTAGCTTATACTGTATTGCATGACACTGTAGCATTTCATCCATACCTTGATAAGAGAAGTAGTAGCTGGTAGATATAACCCTTGTTTATATGAACTGCGGTATGCATGCTTATGTGCTCACATCTTTCTATAAGTCTTGTCCTTTAATGGATCAAACTGCAGGTTAAAATTTTGAAATAAAAATATAGGTTTTAAAAATATAATTTGTTGATTAAATCCATCATTTTTTAAGTTTCATGTTCAATTGCCTTTGTGGTACATTGATTAAAAAATGCCAATTTTCTGTGGCTGTGGAGAAGGCGCAACTGTTGAAGTGACACCATCGGTTTCCGGACTGCTATGCTTTGCGCTAATCTAGTTTATTGTGTGTTAAGCTTCAGTTACGAGTTATCTATCTATCAATATCATAATGTTATGACTTTTGGCATTTAATATTATCCGTTGTCAATGGTGTTAGGAATTGTTACCAATATATATCCCAATTCATGTGTATTATGTTATACTTAACAATAGATAACATTCTTCTGGTCACAATTACATGTATGAATCGTAGACATTAGTCAACGTGATTTAACGTTAAGGCATCATTTTCAATAATTTTTGCTTCACGAAGGAAAATTGTCACTAAGATTTAAATAATCAATTCGAGGTTTTACAAATTGAAAAGTCAATGAAACGTTGGAAACTATTTATGATTGTAATTTTTATATGTTACCACTTACCAACATGAATTAACTGATTTGTGAGACCGCATTGTAACTACTTTTGTCGCTCAAAAATGTTAATGAAATAGATACATGCACTATAGTTATGTTTAAAAAATAATACAAACTTCATTTTCAGATATGTGCACTAGACTGATACTTGAAGGATATATATTAGCATGGACATCGAACCTTCTGCCAAGTGATGCACATATTTTAAGTTCATATGGCACATATCTTACATATTATTGCAAGAGCTGAAGCCCAGAGAGTGATGTATTGTCAGTCACAGTGGAGCTCTGGAAGCTGTTAAATCCCTCATTTCCCGAAGTCTGTAGCTTGCATTAGATGGAAAGTAAAGACTTCCCGTATGTCTGTAACAGTGGGATTCATTTTGTGACTTCTGTAGGCAGTTGCTGGTCACATAGATATCATGTAAATGTACATGTAAATATGAGTTCGCTTATTAACATGTTATGTGTGTTTCTTATAAAATGTTGATTGTGTATGTGATTGTAATTGTGCTATACTTGAAATGACATCCGGTCTATTGTATATTCATAACTGTTCCCTGCCATGTTGCCTTTACGTTTTATGTATCATTATTCAAAACTGTATCTTTTGTTACAGTAAGCAAGATCTGCCTCAAATACAACTTCCCAATGCAAGGCATAACTCTTGCCAGTCTCCTTTACTGGCTGATTTAGGTCTTGTAGAATTTCCTTAATATCTCTGTGCTTGGAAATCCGGGCCACGATGCATTTCTGCGATTCACTATCTTGGCACGGCAAAGAGAGGAAAGCACTGCAAGGCTTAAATCCGCCAGTAATGCAGACTGGCAAGAGTTATGCCTTGCGTTTGGAAGTTGCCTCAAATATATGAAAGCGTTTCTTTGGTGGCCTCTTTACGAAATCTCTCTTTATAGTAGGGATCATTTGCTTGAACTATGGGGTTGATAGTTCTTCTAGTTAAACATTTGCATTTGCTGTTATTTTCGAATATTCAGGTGATTAATTATCTTAAATTAAGATTTAATTCAATTATTTAAAAATAATTATAATTGAACATCTGACTTATCTCTTATATCGATTTTATATTTACATATTTTGGCATTATTAATTAAAACAAATATTAATAGTATACACTTAAGCATTCATATGTACCAATTGTCAATTGAATACATAAATAATAGCAGTGTTGTTTTCCTAGACTATTAATACACATTGTCGTGGCTTCGAGAAACATATTTTTGTCATTTATTTCATTCTGTTCTTATCAATTAGAAAATAAACATCAAGAAACATGCATATATCAATCTAGAACAACATGAGAATATCTGTAAGATCACAAATTATATCAGATTCATCAGGTTCTTTGATCACTATGTACTTCATCTGTGACAAGGAAGGACTCGTTGTGATATTTACATGCAGTCTACTTCAAAGATTGGTGTCAAGATCCATTACTAACTTCCAAACGCCAAAACACAAACCTTGTTTTATTACACAGAAGGCCACAACATGATCTTGTCAAAGTGACATCAACTGAAGTCAGTTCACACAACAGTAACTCTTTGATCGTTGAAGCAGAGCAATCTCTCGAAGGGTTATTCATATGTAATGGTGATTGAAGGGAGATCAAGGCTGTTGATATTGCAGCCATTAACATAATTGATGGCAATGCGATCTTCAGTAACAGCAGTGCATGTAGGTTTTCCATTTTGTAGTCAAAATAAATGAAATGGTAATATTCTTTCAAAAGATAACATTATCACCAACAATTACATTGACAATACCGATAACAGAACATATTTTTCAGTGACATGGAGAAAAGTTAAATAAATTTAGTATTAATGCCCAAAGGCATTTCCAACGGACGTGGATAGGGTACTGGTGTCTGAATACCCGGCTTTATAAACATTTAAAACTATGAATTATATGTTTCGTTATATGCAAACGTTAGAGGAAAGATGATTGTATGCGAGGCAACATTTGTCTTGTATACACAAATATAAAAGACACAGTTACTTCAAGACTGGAGTCAGCGAGGATTATGCAGTGTAGTCTCTAGGGTGTGTGCACATTCACAAAAGCAAAAAACCTGTTGTTTGAATGAATGAGATATGAGAACATTTGTTTAAGTATGCCCAACTGAAACCAACAGCAGCGGTTGCAGATATAACTTGATTGCTTCTTTTCATGAACGTAGTTATACAAGAGTTATAATAAGGGAATGGTGCCATGATATATCACGGAACTATAAAGAACAATATCTCAAAATTTGATGTTTTCACTATTCATTTTCAAACAATATTGTCACAGATTGCAAACGAAGGATTAGTTAATTAAAGCAATAATATTTGTTTATATTGATATCAAAATTTACATTGGCAGATGGTCTTGGTGGCAGCACGGATAACCCTCAGAGTTATTATTACCATCAACTTGCTGAAGAGAGAGATGACTTCTATCTTTGTAACTCGTATCCCTTACAAAATGTAGTTATTGTGAAAAAGTAAATTTATGAATTAGTTTTCAGTTTCTTATTTGCTAAATACAACACTTTCTATGTCACCTTTACTCTAGTCTGTCCTTATTAGATATATATGTAACTGAGGCTTGTCCATATGCCCCTATCAGTATTGTGTGCACTGAGACATCGAAAATGAACCATCAACGTGTCACTTACTTTATGAAAACATGTCAACAAAATATCTTTACAACTTGCTTGCAAAATTCACATTTGCCTCAAGTGAGTTATGTTCGTCATTGTCCAGGGGAAAGTTTCGAAAGGAGAGATGTCATCTATCATTGTCAATAGGTCAGTCTGTAGTTTGATACTGATCTCCCTTCAGGTGAGGTGAGTTGAGGTTTAACGCCGCTTTCAAGAGTATTGTGACGACCATGCGAACATAGCCTCTTGTCAGGATGGCTAGTTTTAAATTCTTTCGCTGATTAGTTCTCAAACAGGCAAAAGATCACCAACAAATGAGTAACCTTAATTAATTTTATTCCTAACACATGGAATTGAACACAACAATACAAATTCTGGTCACACACCAGTGGATGGGCTCTCTGAGCCAATATATTAAATCAGATGGTTCTTAGTAGATATTATCTATATCTAGGATTTGGATGTGTATTTAATACTTTATGGTAATACTATGAAAGGTATTGAATGGCGCACAGATCTACCTTCTATATGTAATAAACTGTTAACTGACAAACTCTGAACGACAACAACTGGAATCTAAAGGATCACCTGCTACCTCAAGATATACTACTTATAAATATCAATCTACAATATATGTTAATTATCACAGACACTATACTGTAATTTATCAACAAATCAATACCACAGAAATTATCCTGCAATATACCGACATCTCAATATCACAGAAAATACTTTGAAACTGTGAATAACTGATATTACAAGACTTGAACTGTAATATGACTACAACTGCTATCACCAGAACTGAACTGGAATAATGTCAACAACCAATATTACCGGAATTGAACCGTAATATGTCAACAACCAATATTACCGGAATTGAACCGTAATATATCTACAAGTGATATAATCTACAATATATCAACGACTGGGATGCTCCGCAATACTCAAGAACTAATATCACAGAGCGAACTTCACGACAATAACGATACGCAGGCACCCTGAACCTTGTTCAGTTTGCCATGATAAACTTGTAAAAATAAACTCCCTTCAAACACTTCGTAAAACTTTATTGGATCACCGAGGACCGGACAGTGTTTGTTACTAATTCTATGAGTCGAAACGATACTAATTCTATGCTATTCTAATTATATGAGCCTTCTCTAATTCTAACATTAATAACCCGATAAAATTCTGATTAACCAACTGACCTAAGTCTGACCACTGTCAACGATTATCTGAGCAAGACTGAATCAAAACAAAACGAGACCTCTATTTATAACCTTGTATCACATGATCCAACACTGTTGGATATTTTCCAACACCGCTGAATTTAATCCGCACTGTCGGATTTTTCCAACACCGCTGGAAAAATCACGCAGAAATCTGTCGATAATTTCAAACACCGCTGAATTTATTCCGCACTGTTGGAATGACCTACGTGACCGGAGCGGTCTACTATCAATGAAAATTACCTCAAAATACAAGATGCATGCTTGCAAATGCTTAAATATACATTAATCTAGCAAAACCTGACAATAAAACTGTAATTGCAAGCAATTAGACAACTCTAACTAATGACAGCAAAATATACCTACACGACTAGCCCGCGAAAGTTTGACAGCTCTGACCCGGAAGTAAACAAAGTTAGAACCTGGTCAGAGGTCAAGGCTGTTAGCAAGGTTGCACACATGGATAGTAACACGAGGAGAAATGGGAGATAAATAACAAGGTATTTACTTTAATTTAGACTGACATGAATGCATACGCTTATATAAATGGCAATAAATACGTTAATGTTGGACTTTATACGTTTGGAATACGATACGATGAATTTAACAACATGAATTTGGTGATGAGAAATATATATATGATCGAAATGTTTACGTTTGGAAAAATGGTCATGGAAATATAGCAATTACAAATAGTGGATCCTCGCAGTATTTTACTTATATCACGGCTGCTAGTATTACGGCAGGGAGAAAGCCCGCAACGCCATGTGGCTATCCATTGCGGTGAAACCTACGAGCATCGGCTGGAACTGGCGAAAAATGGATGGAACAGTAGAACAGTTCTCTACTACAAACACAATTGTCGTGTCCCTAACGGGATTGGAAGCCGAGACCTCTTGATCCGACGCCAAACGCGCTAACCACTGCACTATCCCGCCCTGATCTCTCTCCTGACTTGCATGGCTTACCAGCTCTGTCACTCTGTCCTTAATGGACATGTCTGTAACTGAAACTTTTCCATTATGACCTGACCAGCCTTGTTGGCACTGATACATTTTTATTTGGTATTACTTTATTTTCTCTTGGTCCCACTGGACATCAAGTCGTAATCACACAACAGTGATCTCTCCCTCAGGGATAGTTCTTTCATTGAGATTCCACCTCTTTGCCTCGGAACATCTTATTTTGTATCTGCAACATGATGTTTCTTGTTACATTTATATTGTCTTTCCCGCAAGTAGTTAATGTTATCTGTTCTTTGGAAAAACAGCCTGATGAATCTAGTGTTACATCACTAAATGATGTTACGTTTATAATCAACATATTATTTCTCATACGACAGTGATCCATCCCTCAAAGATGCTGTAACTGCAACTGATGTCCTCGTGAATCGTGCCTTGTATCAGTTGACATCCATTTCCATCACTAGATTCTTCGTTTGGGATTTTACTGACACTTCCAGCGGAGCTGATTTCGCACTTTAGTCTTGATCGGCGCTTTATAATATTCATATATATAGGGCTATGTCTATACATATGCAAAGCATAAATATGTATCCTTATCCGAAATAAATGTACTTTTGATGCCGCCTATAGGTCACTACTGCCCATTTTAACTACCTATTGTAACAGCTGTGTACAATGTGAATGAAGTGCCTTGCACAACACAGTTTTACGCTCAGGAGATCGTTGTACAATACAACCTCAACACTAAGGTTATCCATAATGTCATATTTTAACATTGCTCTAAGGCTACCATAGTAATGTAATGTCACCATAGTGTTTCATGCAACGGGGTCCAAGTCACTATTTTCTGGTGTCCGCCATTCAAATCGATGTATTAGGCTTTGGCTTTAGATGAAGGGACGAGAAAAGTGAGCAATCGCACATTAGAGTCCTTAACAATCAGACACTCTAGATACAAGGCAAGACATCATAATTCGGTACCCAGTATTGTTTTACCTGAGTGGCGTCTGTCTGTCAGATGAGATTAATCAACCATGCAGAGGACATCAAAGTGATACACCAGTAGCATGTTGAAAGAAGTTTGCTCTTTGCAATTAACCTACAGCACACATAAAACCCATCTTCTGTCAAAACCTGTGTTTCATGTGTTACTGGATCGACTTCTGGGCCTATGTTTCTAAAGTTCTCTCATCACAATGCGGTTGAAATGACTCGAAATTAGCAGCGGCTTTAGAACAAAGTTGAATCGAGTAATCATTAAATGACCATGATTTTGGTTGAGTGAGCTACTGTTCGTTTAATATATAAACATTCTGCAACTACGTATACACAATCGTGTCTGCATTGTGATGAAACCTGATAAGGTCGCCCTGATATTTCAAACAATGTTATTTCAACGCAAGGATCGTGGTAATGACACAGACGTGAGCAATACAAAATTTAAATTATAAATGTCCCAACGATCCTATTTGCAATTTTAGTATGAGTCAATATAACAGCTCTAAGACCGCAAGTTCCGAGAGTTATTTTTACAATTCTTTGATGAGGGAAAATAACTTAAATCACTTAATAACTTGAATTTGTAGAATCTTTGCATCGTAAGAAAATAAACCATTATTTAATTTTAATGCAAAATAAATTTTCAGGAAAAGATATTGAAGCAAATATCCTTGTGTATGCCATTTAACGTAAATTTCTAGCCGTCAGTGAGGTATAAGAATGGACCCTTGATAAAGTGATAGTATCTTAAGAACCTTTATGTAATGAGACGAATGAGTCATTGGGCTACCTATAAGTACATGTTTGCTGAGATAAGCATCTTCACTGGAACTGATTAATATGTTTGCATCCCAAAACATATATTAATTAATTAAAGCAGTCCTTGTTCAGCAATTAACAGTACCCAGATAAGTGTATGGCTGTGTAAGTGTTGGGAGACATTAAACCTATACAGTGGTCTGGGTACAGAATTCCATTTCGAAATAGGTGTTAAAGAGCAACTATTAAGACTTTTATCTTAGCGATGTGGATAATTAGCTCTGTCACTCTCTGTCTCCTAGCAAGTCGAACTCAATCAGACATTCATTACTTACACACTTGTTGGGGAGGGGTTGGGGTGTATGGCTTGAGGAGGTGCCTTAAAGGGGCAGTAGCATGTTTTTTGCAAATTTTATTTTTTCAAATATCCCATTTATAATGGTAGTTTATGTCAATTATATTTAATTTAGAGGGTAAAACATCTATTAAAACAAACCAATTATCCATGGTAATAACGGTGTTGCTTATTAAGCAAACATTGCATGGCGGCCGTTTTATTGTGAACACATTTTATTATTTATAATGACAAAAACGATTCCCATAGCTTTACGGAACCATGTACACACATTTGTTAACTTGATTTTCCGAAGTAATGAGGATGTTTTATCATTGGTGACATTCTTTTTCAAATACATTTCATCGACTTATTTGAGCGAAAAAACTTGCTACTGCCCTTTAAAGGGACTACATTCAACAATATTCACACAGTTGATCATTTTAAATTACAAAATATTTTACTAATGTTGTATAAACATTCAGATGTAATTAATTGATATGGTGCTTTATTTTGCGAAGTTTTAAAATTTATCAAATAACATAAATACCACAAAAAGTTGTTCAAATAAATGCTGTTCACTAAGGTATAACATGCATAAACGTATTTCCTTGACTTTACAACCATTGCTATGATGTCTGTCAGATAAGGTCAAATCGTTTTTATTAGTTCTCTATCATTATGGTCATATGACATAATTTTCCCATGCACTCCTGCATCTTCCCGCGGCAAGGTGAAAATGTATCGAGATCTCTCCATGTTTTACCTTGCCTTCAAACTAGCCAGAAGTGGTGAAACGAATCAGCGACACCTATTGTGATCACGAGTTACGTCCCTTACCATCTGCTAACATACAGCCAATGAAATCACCGTTTACATTCGGAACCAATTCAAAATAAGCGACGATCGACACAGTCACAGAGGCAATACAACTGTCTTCTGATTGGCTTATCCGATTAGCCTGCAGCACGTTAAAATCTTAGCACTGAAAATGGATGGGTTGAGGTCAAGGAGAAGATATGGACATCTTTTCGTTACGCCTGTGACGTTGTGAAGATGGCACTCCTGATGATAAATAAGATATCAACCTTTAGACTTTACCTTCACCCAATAATGATAATCCATAGTAGAGAACACCTTTGAAGAAACACCATATATTTTGTAATGATTTAATGAGTGATGGGATGAATCTGCCATTACCCAACAGGTTTTTCAGAATCTTTTCAATGTCACTCTTCAGGTATATTTTGGTAACTGATACACCTCCCTTAAGTTAAGACCAACACAACTCTTTATAACAGTGAAATCTTCATACATTACTTGTAGACATTCACAACAGACTGACTCATGAAGGAAATACATTACCATGGACATCGATCCTTCTGCCAAGTGATACACATATCCTAAGTTCATATGGCACATATCTTACATATTATTGTAAGAACACTGGAGCCCAGAGAGTGATGTATTGTCAGTCACAGTGGAGCTCTGGAAGCTGTACAATCTCTCATTTCCTGAAGTCTGTTGCTTGCATAAGTGGGAGAGAAAAGTCTTCCTTATGTATGTAACAGTGGGAATCTACATATGTAGACAGTTGTTTGTCACAATGTTAACATTATACCTGTACATGTATGTAGGTGTTTGCATATTAGGTAACGTGTTTGATAGTATGTATTATATATTGTGTTTGGACTATTTGTGAGGAGAACATAGTGCAGTAGTAGAAAGTATATATATATATTCCAAAGTGAAAAAAAACACAGAGCAATTTTACTCCAACATGTTTCATTGGTATCATCAGGGAGTATGACAGTTTTGACGTTACGATGTCACAATGATAGTGTCGTAACACTGATTTGACGTCATAATACATCAAGCGGTAGAGTATATACTATATATAGTAGAGTAAGGCGTGGAAAGCATGCACGGAGATCAAGTCTTTGAAGGGCAGAAACTCTTCCTGTTGTTATGCAAGGTGATGTTACAATGTTCCGAAACCACCAATTAAATATGAATGGCTTACTATAAATAAGTTTTATAATGAAAGTAGCATTAGTTTTCTGAATCATGTGGTACAGAAACACGATATAGCTGAATATCAAAGTGTTGCTAAGGGATTGCAGGAAGTACAAGGTTGATAGTTTAGTAGCTTTTTGGTTGTTGTAATGTATGTAGATGTTGTTAAATTCATGCTTGTTTCATCGAACAATTGTGACATATTTACACTCACTTGAATATTAACATATAGACTTAAGCACACATATGTAAATCCCCTTGACAATTTGATTGCTTTGATAGTTGATTACATAAATAGCTTAATGATAGCTGAACATGAGGTTAATTTCCTTTAATCGGATGTCATATTGTCGCGGTTTTATTTGACAATTTAAAATGAATATATTGTGATATCTGAAAGATGGTGAGAACGTTATTGGTGTGATTTATCACTCTGTTCTAAACACTCGGCAATTCAACGTCAATAAATAAGCTTAGATCAATCAAGAGCATTATATGAATAAATACGATATCTGAGATTATGTGAGATGTTCTGAACACTCCATACTTCAGCAATGACACGAAAGAACTCAAATTTCAAAGAGCGATGTGAAAATCCATTACATATTTGAAAACATCAATGATAGAACACAACCCTGTCTGTGTTATTACAAAGAAGATGATATCGTCAAAGATTGACATCAAGTGAAATCAGTTTACCAAATAGTAACTCTTTGATGTTTGAAGCAACACTGTCTACTGTGGGGTTGTTCATATCAATCAATACACAGCTTGGATATTATAAGTTACCATGTGTCCGTGAGTTTGGTATGTAGATTTATCATGTGTCGGTATTTAACTCATGATAAATCTCCATATCAAACTCGCGGACACATGGCAACGAATTTATCTCGACGTTCACCCTCATTAAATAAAAACAAAAATCAGCAGTGAAAGAATGAGATATGCGACTGATAATGCCAGTGTAACTTTTTACTACTTTTTTATTCATTACATTTCATTCGGCATAACAAGTCAGTTTAGTAGCATACAAAGTCAGTTTAGTAGCGTACGACAGTTCTAGGACTGAAAGCAAGGGTATTTACAAATCTATCACAATTAACAACAGTAGCTGAAACAGGGTTTTCTCATATCCATTGCACCGGTCACGTGACCCTGCATACACTTTCCACCTAAGAGACTAAATTTCGAGAGAGACGACCGTACCGAAACAGTTGACCAACACCTGGACACTCTACTGGTTAAAGTGAATTTGGAGATTGTTAATAGTGCACTGGTAGTCTGTGGCAATTGAGGTCTAGCAGTTGATGTGTTTTGTCAATGAATTCACCAAAAAGCTCTCCCAAGTACCCCTCTGAGGTGGCAGTCAACGTGTCAAGGTCACCGCTATAGGAAATGTAATGGTGTGTATACCGGGCGAGAAATCGAGACGTCTTGAAACGCTACATCAAAGTCGGGCGATGGGGGCAGAGCAGGTGGATTTACAGAAACTTTTACTCTGGCTGCCTTTACCCATGTGTTCTTTCTCATGATCATCTAGTCACAGATAAACGGAGTGACAGTGCACCGAATATTGACACTTCGATGGACAGTTAGGCCTACAAAGGGTAACACTTAAGTCCATGCCTGATGCCCCAAAGGAAATTTCCAGTGCAAAGTAACCCGACAGTCCGTCTGACATCAGGGTAAAAACTGAAAGGAACCCCATTCAATGTCGGTTCATTAAAATCCTAGAAACTTTCATGTTCATTCTCACTCATTCTTTTATATATTTTCTTTCAACAGTCGTGCACGTTTATAGTTTGCCTTGACCGTGCTTTGTATTTCCCCCCCCGCTTTTCATCAATTTACTCTACACTGTGAAATGTGAAACGCTTCATTGTAAATATTCGTTTGATCTACCGCTAGCGTTTGTTTACAAACAATGCAATCATGGGAGATAACTCTAGAGGGCACATTGTTGCTAGGGGCGCGCGTGACCCAGTTTAACATAGTAAAATACACCTACGGCACGTGACCGGTTTTCACCAATGGGTGACCAACATTGCTGTGCAAGTCGAGATTAACATTATTCACGGGAATGTGACAGCATCACGAAGGGGACACATATTATTACCCCCCCCCCCCCCCCCCCCCCCCCCCTCAAGCAATCGATTGCACGCTTGTAATGGTATAGTTATATCAGATGAAAATGATTTTAAAATGTGTGTTATTCATCTGACTTTTGACATTAGTGTTACTTGTAAATCCCTAAACAAACAATCACAAGAAAAGGACAGTCCAACAATATGGATATGGATATTTAAAGGACAATGAACTGTTTTTGGGCTTGATATACTAGACACATTATACCCTCTTACGAATACTCTAAAAATGTAAATACTTCCTCATCAGTTAAACAAGAATTGACATAACAATGAATTGTGTTCATACTTTACGAAGAGCTCGTGGCATTCGAGCTATATAGAGAAAAATTCATTCAATACTTATTCATACATGTATGATTCTTAATTACTCTTGACAAAAATAGGTATGCAATATTCACAGTAACGGGGCGGCCGAGTGTGTATTCCTACACATTATTTTTGAACATCCTTGAATGTAATCAAAAAACTCCATAATTGCTTTTGAATGTTTTTGCTATCTTGGGATTAACATGTCCTCTTCATGTCTTCTGTGCTTGTATGAAGTGTAATATTATTTTAGTAATGGCTAGAAATAAAATTCTACTTTATGTGTAATCAACAAGTCTCGTTGATATATTTGTATCCTATACATTTGTTGTCAAATGTGGTTCTTTATGCATGCTTTCCCAAATACAGAAAGGATATTGTACTTTGAATCCTTATCAATAGTCAATGGAATAAAACATGCATTATCTGTGAACATGATATTGAATCAGTCATTTTACATATTTATCTTTAACAGATCTCATCAGGGTATCGAAAACTGTTGTGATATATCATTGAAGACACATTTGCAGAATTTGGTCTTCAAATATTTTATTTGGTTTACCATTTTCAAGATCCTTTGTCACATTGTCATATTCGGTATCAACATATCTGTAAAAGTACAGATGCTTGTTCTTTCCGGACCAGTCAACAGTGACATTTCAATTAACACTCAGCAAGGCAACAATCACCAGCTCTGAATATCCAACAGCTAAATTATTGACCCATCAAGGCAATAGAGGTACCATAATTTGATCGGAATTTATTCAAGTATATACTTTTGTAGTAAGTATCAGGTTTAAAATTTGAGTGTCTAAGGGAAAGCCAAGAGAACTCCTTAAATTTTGACATAAATGTATATTGCTTCCAGTTAACGAAAATTCATTTGTTTTAATTTTTAGTATCAGATTTAGATTGGAAAAATTAGAATCGAAAGAAATTAATAAAGTATAAAATAAAATTACAGAGAGAGAAGTGGAGAAAAATGAAACAGAGATAAAGTGATTGTCTGTTTCAGAATTCGTTGTAGTTGTGTAATTGGACGAATGACAGAAACCTTCCCCAGTGGCCTGTGTACGTAATCCCATTTCGAAAAAGTGTTTAAGAGGAACCGACGTTAAATAAACTTTCTTAGTGAAGTGGATAATTAGCTCTGTCACCCTGTCTCCTATCAGGGATAGCTCCTCTATCAGTCTGCCGTTACTTACACAGTTCTTGTCTGGGGTCTTAATGAGAATATGTTGTCTAACAATATCAACACAGTTGCTAGTTCATGTATGTTAATTAAAAAAATACACCCCTTATAAATATTAATATGCATATGTATTAAAAGATGTTTAATTTGCCTGCATGTAGTCACAAAACCTACTTGAATATTGACATTGAACTAATGTCTATCAGATAAGGTCAAATACAGTTCACCTAATGAGTACTGTGTAATTAAACCATACACATCTGCGAGACGGGATTAAACCCTCTACACCTTCTAAAAATACTGCTGACACCTCTCTCCATTAATGATAATCCATAGAAACGATCATGTTCATAGTGGTAATTCTAGTTTGTAATGACTCAATGCAATGAGTGACAGAATGGATCTTCCATTACCAAACAGGTTTTTAAAAAGCCTTGAAGTACGAAAAGGTGTATATTCTCGGATGACTGTTGAGCGTCTGTGTTTCTTTTACTTACATTTCAAACTGAACATTTTCACTTCTAACTTTTAAAATTGGAATGTATTTATCTGACACAGACTGGCATTGTGAATTTTATGTACCTTGTGTTAGCTTTATAAAGGATCTGCACTTTGTTAGTGCTGAATGTGTCTGAGTCTGCAGCAAGAAGCCTGAAGGTGACCCATCTGGAACAGAATAATGTGATCTTGAGATTTACCTAATAGCGTAAACATGAACAGTTCTGCTAATGCTGCCTTGAGGACATATGGACTTTTCCTACTTTCATGTCAAATCTCCAGACTTTATAGTTGGACAAAACAAAACTATCTACATGTTATGAAACAAGTTTAATATTCTGAACACTTCAATGGATCTTAAATGATGATCCACACACTTGTTGAATGTTCTGTTATAATGCGTTAAAGACGATTCCGATGCTGAGAAAAAGGAATAGTTGAAGTGATGATTTCTATAATAGACAAATCAATAAGGTTTATTGAATAATCATCATTGAAGATAAAAGGCGTAGCTTGGTAAATATGATTCGATGTACTCTTTATGATGCAAAAGAATCTCAGGTTATCATAGTTACCTCCTTATGTAATATAGCCAACATAAAGATTACTCGTTTGATTGACAATGATATAGTCACCCAAAACATTATAGATACATGTATTATGTCGTTTACAAATAATTAATATTTAATTAAATCGCCATAGTTCACTTTTAGACATTCACAGCAGACAGATGAATGTATACTTTCTCCATCACATTATCTATGTATCCTTATGACCAGCAGAAGAACATTGTCTATGGAAAGACAGACTGTTTGATATTACAGTTTCGAGAATGGCGCTGCAGATGCTCATGATATAGTAAAGCTTCCAGTTCTCTATTGTAACATCAACTGTAATGAAAGTGAGGTGGTTTTTAACAACACGAAAGATATTTTAGATGTTGAAATGTCTGTAACCTCATTGAATGACGAAGAAGATGTTATTTTATTTTTTATTGGGTGATATTTCTATCTTCGGTGAGGAGATTCTACCTTACGATGAGTGGAGAAATGTAGTGATATATGTGAGCTCTGCGATCCGGTGTCAGCAAATGGATAGCATTGTTGTAAATATACTTTATTTGTAATAAAGGAAATTGGCCTATCTATCTATCTATCTATCTATCTATCTATCTATCTATCTATCTATATATCTAACTATCTATCTATCTATCTATCTATCTATCTATCTATCTATCATGTATCTTACATATTCTTGAAAGAACTCAAAGCCAAGAGTGGGTATATAATCAGTCACAGTAGGGCTCTAGAAGCTGTAAAACCTCTCATTTCCTGAAGTCTGTAGCTTGCATAAGATGAATAGGAAATACTTCCTATCTGATTTCCTGTCTGTCTCTAACAGGGAATTATGTATTGTTACCTCTGTAGACAGTTACCTGTCACATTGAAATACAAGTATGCAGCCGCTTTTCATATTAACAATTTAACATATTCTTTCTTTGTATCAAGATCACATTGTAATGTGTTTTTAAGTATGTTTTAACTCCAAGTGAAGGGTTTATGGTCAATTAGGCCTAAAATATGGAAAGTGATTCAACAATTTCTTTCTTTAAACAACAATCAATGAAATAGGCGAGAAAGCAAAATTAAATAACCATTCAGCATTGTGTGTAGTAATGGCAGTAATATATATATATATATATATATATATCACTATGCCTAATTGAATTAAAGATTGACATTACACACAACTGAACAACTGAGTACATGATCAATAGTTGATTATATAGTTATTTTCCATCAACGTGATGGCAGTTTGTCGTGGGTTAACCTGATGATTTGAAATTGTTGGATATATTTCATCACTCTGTACATCAGGAAATCAATATTAAGGAACATGCACAGATCAACCAAGTAGAGAATGATGTGAAGAGAGATGAATATCTGACATGCAGTCTAGTTCACAGAGTGGAGTCAGGGTACAGAGCAGGAACTCTCTTTGATGTTTGAAGTAGGACCATCCATTGCAGATAAATGACTCTTCAAATAGAGTATTCGTTACAGGAATGTGACATCATCACGAATGTCTTACAATGAATTATTGTTATGTCAAACTTTTCTCATAAAGACGACTGCATTTGGTACCAATAAGTGTTATATTTCTTAACTACTGAATTTATCAACAATGAAGATATTTGCACAGTCTTTTCACATTTTGGATTGAATTTCAATTTATAAAGTTCGTTAAATTTTGCTATGGAAAATTGTGTGGGGAACATTTGGAATCCCTCACCCTGATGCAGCACCATACTGAATTGGAATGTGAAGTGACGTCATTAAACTGCGTCAACAATGAGAAGATAAACATATGAGGGAACTCACGTGCGATTATTTAGTGGGGGAAGGCAAAGGTAGACCATTATATTTACAAAAGTGCCAATGTTCAGCTTAGAGATCGACTTTTCTTGACCAGAGCCTCTTTTATTTTTTTAAAACTGATTTTCATATTAATCATAATTTTAATGATAATGAGTTACTATGGTAATTCAAGTGTTTGTAAATGGGTTATCTATAATACACATTACTTTGTGGGCTTCAGATTCAAGTATATTGTTGTTCATTCTACAACAGGGTGAAACGTTTAATGTGTTTTTATAATATGCTCAAAACATTAGCATTCATTCTCCACAAATTAAATTAGTAAATATAGTAAATTAGTAAAGCAAGACATGTAATCAAGATACTGGTGCAAATGTCCTCAGTGAGTTTTATAGATACAAAGTACAAGAAATTTAAGCACAGGGTATTGTATCTAATTGAATAAGTTCGTTGAGGACATTTCGCTGCAGGTACTCACTCTATATAACAACTTCATCAACGATTTAGATCTGCTTTTAGATTGATTATCAGGACATTTTACATACAAATATATTCAGGCATTCACTTAAATTTCAATGTCGGTACTTACTACACAGTAGGTTTTGTATTTCTGAAATGGTTTGTTGAACTTGTTTTGCACGTACATGTACATTCAAGCTGAATAGAGTCCGCAGTTACACTTGATACGTTTCCGTCATCATTATTTCATATTAGAGGCATAGAAGAAATTTAAAGTTAAGTATCTTTCTGAACTACCAGAGAATTTGTTTTTTGATAGAAACAAATCATATTGCATCTCTTTGATTAGATGTTTACTGTTTGTTTTCAGACAGGATTTAGACAAGATTCCGACAAACCACAAAGAAAGAAATGATAAAGCAATACTAACATGGTAACAAATGTGAAGGAACAACATATTTTTAACTTTCTCGCAAACCTCACAGATATATGACTGTATCCAGCAGGGTCTAACAGAAACTGTCCAATGGAGATGTGGCATATCAGTTTTAAACAGATCGCTATGAAGTTCGAAACTGGTCTCTTTTCAGACTCACATGACATCTCTGTCACTCTGTTAATATGTCTGTAACTGAGACTTTTCAATTATGACATGAACAGTCTTAATACATTCGTTTGATAGATGGATGCATCACCTACTTAATTTCTCCTCGTCCGTCTCGACATCAAGTCGTAACTTTGACTTCATTTCAAGGACTTTGTTGTAACTGAATCGTTATGTCTATCACCTGTTTTTTGTGTGTAAACTATACCATTTACTTTACTGTTGCCTGTACATAACTGTAAACAATTATGGGAATAAAAAAGAAAAGAAAAGAAAAATAGTCGTAACCACACAACAGTGATCTGTCCCGAGGGAAAGTTCTTGAGATTCCACTACTATATCTTGGTACATCTTGTTTTGCATAAAGAGTGGATGTCCATGTTTACATAAATATTGTTTACATATATATGTACGTATTACGTTCTTACTAGTCTTTGTAATCTTATGTTGTAAAACAGCCTGATGAATCTTGTCTTGCATTACAGAATGATGTTCTGTTTACAGATAAACATTGTACTTCACTTACAACAGGGATGTTCTGTAACTGACACCACTGACACGGTCTGATCTATTGTCAGTCGACATTCATGTACTTGTTTCTTCAGTTACAGGTAGCCTTACTTTCTTAGTTTAGAAAAATAAAGATACATGTGGAGCATATTTTGCACTTGGGTCCGTGGTAATAATGATAATAGTGCATTTGTATAGCGATATTTCCATGCATAAGCATGCCCAGGAATAAACTAATCTACATGTGTACATCAGTTTTGTTCACTAAGTGATGAGCCCTGTACAGGACATCAAACAAATATGTCGAGTGTAGAATGTTGAGAGATATCTACTCTTTGTAAATAGCCTGGCAGAACATCGATCTTCCGTCAAAACACATGATTTTTGTACTGGATAAACTGAAGGTTTCTGTTATATAGACAAAGCATATTATTGTTAATATTTGGGATTTAAAACATGCAAAGGAACTTCCTGTTTTATACATGTAATATAAATTCAGAGAGAGTGTGATTGTATGTTAAAACTTCAAGATACTTAAGATAACTTAAGATGTTCTAAATGACTTATATTGACTTGTAATGGATTATCTGGATTAAAACTAATTCTATAACTTTGATTGATAGTTATTCTATTCTGCAGAAGTATTCTATAGCAAAAATCAAGTTACGACAGCGGAGAACTTAAGGGCAAGCCCAGACACATTGAGGAGAACGCTTTGATGATGAAATCTAATAATATTGCTCCCATTTAACGAAAATTCAATATCATCAATTTATGTTTTCAGATTGAGGAAATGGAAAGGAGTCCAATTGATAAAGAAAGAGATAAAGAGAAGAATAAGCACTTTCAAAATATTGTGTAGTTTTGGAGTAGGAGAACATAAAACAGGATGAATGACAATACACTGCAGATAAATGTAAGAATAAATCTCTCCATTTTATACAAGGGACAGAATGGCATTCAAAAACATGAGTTTACAAAACCTTTGAATTAGGGATGCCCATCTTAAGCAACAGTGCAATGAATGTAGATAAGTGTATGGTTGTGAGTTGATTAAGCGAAAGTAACAAGCGAACTGCGTACATAATTCCATTTTGAAAATGGTGTTTAAGAGGAACTGACCTTAATGCTGTTTGCTCTCACAGAAGGAGATATTTAACTCTCCAAACAAAAAAAACCCCCTCTTCTTTCAGCCTTTCCTTTCTTACACAGGGAATATGTTGTTCAACAATATTAAAACTGTGTGAATAGTTGCTCGAATAAATGTGCTTCTCCAAGGTATATACATGCATAAACGCACTTCCTTTACTTACAAATATTGCAATCACGTCTGTCAGATAAGGACAAATCCATTGTACAGTCCTGTATCGTCATGGTCATATTGGTTACTTTCCCTATGCACGACTGATGAGAAACAATATGTCGGCCCACACAAAACTGATGATACCTCAATCCAATAACGATAATCCATAGTAACTATCACCTTCTTTGGGGAAACACCATCTATTTTGTAATTACTTAATGAGAGATGGAATGGCTCTACCATTACCAAATAGGTATTTAAAAATATTTTAAGTAGGACGCTGATGTCTCTTGAGACTGACATGAATAATAAGGCTTGCAACCCTTCTGGGACATTTTGGTGACTGATACTGAACGTTTAACCAAGAACAGGAATAAATAATAATAACTAGTGATTATAAAGACGGTGGCCTTAGAGCTCCTGATATAAGAAATACAATCTTTTCACAAAAAATAAGTTGGGTTAAAAGACTTTTTAATTCTGATAGCAACTCAAAATTAAAGAAACTTTTTTTATATTAACGTATCTCCAACATACAGGGAATGTTATCAATATAGTGCAACAACCTTTATCGAAAAGGTGTGTACACCAAGAACAAACGATTTTTGGAAAGACGTCTTAAAAGCATGGGGATGCCTTATTACGCAAACGGGGTTATTTATAAAAACCCAATCTGAATTACTCTCGCAGCCAATATGGAATAACGACAACGTAAGAATAAATAACAAGACACTATGTTATAAGCACATGTCAAACTTGGGCATTCATTTCATAAACGACGTAATCAATATAAACGGAAAATTCAAATTAATTCAAATGTACCAATGAAAAACGGACTTTCTCGAATACGCTGGTATCATCAATGCAATCAAAGTGTATTTAGTCAAACTCAACATTAAAATAGAGAGAAAACTAGAAATACGTTATTCCCATATTATATTGAAAACATTGCTAGTAAGAAAAAAGAATGTCGGATATTCTACGATATATTATAATATTCAGTAAAAACACCGAGTTGGTACACAAACAGAAAAAAGTGGAAAAGAGATCTCAAATGCCAAATAAACGAAAGTGAATGGAACACAATAAACAAAATGCCTTTTGTGTGTAATCTGTCTTCGAAAACAAAATGGTTTCAATATTCCATAATACATAGCATTCTCCTGACAAATGATATTTTGCATAAGATGAAATATAAAGACGAAAATATATGCAGCTTCTGTGAGGAAGAGATAGAAACAATAAGTCATCTCTTTTTCGAATGTCCAATTGTTAAAGATATTTGGAGTAAAGTAAAATAATGGATAGAGACACGTACGCAGGCAAACATAAATCTATCAAAAAGAAACCTCTGTCTTGAATATCCTGAATATAGGAACAGAATACTTAAGACGATAATCACAACCATTAAGTACACCATTTTCAAAACAAAACAAAACGGCTTGAAACCAAATTTAACCTTCATTAAAAATGACATTAAGAAAACTTACAATATCGACAAATATAACGCTTATTCTACATGCAACTACTCCAAATTTATGAAATTTTGGTCAACTTGTCATTTACTATTTGACTAATTAAAACCATCACTCTATCTTTACCTTTGTTCCTTCTTAAACTGAAAACCCTCAGAAATTGTAACACAAAACGGAGGGTTTGATTGCTTAGAATTCATGTGTGTTATTGTAATATGTAGAATGTCACTTGTAAATTGTTATGTGCATGTACCACAAAAATAATATATAAATAAAATAATTAAAAAAAAAAGAACAGGAATGGGGTAGTTTGTAAATAGAGCATTTTTAAATTTTAAATTTACATCACGCCTTCAGGAATGTCTGATATTGTGTATATTATGCACCTAAGTCATGAATCTAATTACACATTGATGAGGTGAGGTTTTAACAGTATAGCTAAAGGTTAATGTTAATCCACTGAGAGAGCCCATCACCACGAATAAGCTAACCATGGCTGGTACTGCATATACACCTTTTAATGAGCTAAGTAGAAGTTTTCATATGTGTTAGTTAAGGAAGCCTGCAACCACAATGCTACCCATTGTCGCAAAACCTGAAACCTGCCATTTTTCCCTGCACCCAAAACCGTAGTAAAATAAATGATCTGCTTTGAGTTCTTGATCCCAAATCATTACGTAGCAAGTACAGCACTTCTTTAATTATTCTGCTGTACACTTGTTTATACATTACCTGTTTATAGTCTCATGGTTTCAGGGATCAAACTTTAGACTTTAGTTTAATGTCTACTTTATGACTCAACCTGCTCCAAAAGCTGATGTTGCAACCAAAGCTTAGACCAAAAGGTTCTTAATAACAAGTTTTATTTTGCCATTGCTATTAAGATACAAGTAAGTTTTCTGAATTTCAGCACGAATATGACGATGTTATGCATCAATGATTACCAAAAATATTCTATGTATAAATACATATTTCTCGTATAACATCATCCCAAAACAAAGGCATCAGGTGTATATTCAGGGATGACTGTTGAGCGTCTGTGGTTATTTTACGTTAAGTTTTATATTTCAAAATGAACATCTTCACTTCCAACTTTTAAAATTGGAATGTATTTATCTGACACAGACTGGCATTGTGAGTTTCATGTACTTTGTGTTAGCTCTATAAAAGATCTAGCTTTTTGGGTACCATATATCTAAGGAGACTAAGACTAATCAATCCAATCTTTCAACAGATTTTTGAACATGATTTATAGTCAGTAAAGTTAAACTTAAAAGTAAGGTGTGGTGGCATATGTATCAGAATCAGTGGCAAGACCCCTGAATGCGTTCAATCTGGAGCAGAATAATGTGATTGAGAGATTGTGAAGACTTTTTTTGTACTTCCCCAACTGTCAAACTCCTTACTGAGAGAGTAGACTAGCTGAACTTATCTCATGATTCATATTTGGACAAATCATAACTTAGATGTTATGACAATACTTAATCATGTGACATTCTGAACACTCCAATTTGTCTGAAATAATTATCCTCACTCCTTGTGATGGACTGATATCATGCGCTAAATTTCAGAATTAAGTTAAAGATTTCTATGGAATCCGTGGAATACGAGAAATGATTCCTATACTGAACACTATAAACAGGTAAGGTATCTTTAATAATCATAATCAAATAAGAAAAACCTGGCTTTAAATAGGATTTGTGTACGTTTGAAAAAGCAAAACAATCTCTCTCATATTCGTGTAAGGACTCAGAGCCAAGTGGGTGAATAATCAGTCACAGTGGAGCTTTAGAAGCTGTAGAAACTCTCATTTCCTGAAGTCTATAGCTTGCATAAGATGAAGAGGAAATAAGCTTTGCTTAACTTCATACGAAGGGTGTATTGTCAGAATGAGTCTACAATTTCATAACTTGCACAACCAACATTGACATTTTTACATGATGACTCATGCATACAAAATACAAACCTTTATTGTGATATTGTATAAAATAGTAAAATTATTATTGATATCGAAGGATAGCTCCCATGGAGAATATTTAATCTGTTGAGGTGATTTATTCAATACAATTTGACTTTTGACTTTTGACTATCAACTGTTATTGAACACTTTGTGACACTTATCTCCTATATTGCATATGTTACATACAGAGTATATATATCTTTAAAAGTATATTTTATAATATAAATCTTAAAGGAACAAACCAAGGGCGGTCAAGTACAGCATGTAGTAGAGAAATCTCTAAGATCTCCGATTACAACAAAGTTACGTAAACATTAGGATAGTTTTGTGATCATAGTTAGGTGACACAAGTCTCAAATAGTTTACTAATTTACGGAAAGTCTCCAATAGTTTAGAAACCGAGATCAAGAATTGTTCCCGTCCGATTGAATGCGCTCGAACGCAGCCGCCTGAATCCCGAGAAAGGTGGTATAACACAAAAGCCCGTGCTAACCTATTGGCGACTTCACGTAACATGTTGAGGTCAATTAAAATCGCAACAGTTTAAAAATGACCATAAACTGGATAAATAACACGTACCAGAAGAACAGAAAAAATAGCTATATTATAAAAACTCTCAGAAACGATAATAACTACCGGCAAACATACATTGAATATTATACATCAAAGCAAAAGTATAGTATGGATGAACAAATCCTCGTTCTATTAGTAAATTGTCTTACTAAAACCGGTAACATATACATTGAGAACAAAATGATTAAAAAACCTTTGTTTTACAAGGCTTGGCTGATTGATTCATCCGGCCTTATGTACAAAATTATAAAACTTTATTACTCAAATTTAAACGTAAATATAGAAACCTCGAAGGGACTAAGATGAAAGAAAAAGTAGGTTTGCCCGATTGTAATTAGACATACTTTTCTACTTATGATAACAGAAGTATCTCCTAATAAGCAAAATGTACGAATAAAGATATGACATCGTTAAAAACTGATAATGATGTCTTTGTTGGGGGATATACATGTATATAAATACACTTGTATAGTAACGACTAGATACGAATTTTGGTAAAGAGATATGTTGGAGATGTCAGTCCTGAAATAGACAAGCACATCTGTCCATCTGTCCGGAAAACTTTAATGGCCTTAAGCATCGTTTTATCTTGAAAATTCAACTCTAAATATGAAACTTACTATTCTGAAAATCCAACTTAATCACGGCGGCCAAGCCACGATACATGAACATTCGACTTTCTTACTCAAAAATTGAACACAGAAATCTTGAAAATTGAACTTGAAAATTGAACTTTGTATCTTTAAATTTCAACATATTTTCTTTAAAACTCAACATATTTTCTTTAAAATTCAACTTGGTATCTTGAAATTTCAACTTAATATTTTGAAAAATCATCTTGATATCTTGAAAACTCAAGGTATTATCGAATGTTTACAATGTCAATGATGCAAAATTGTAATTTTAAAGTTTTAAAGTTGAATTAAAAACATTAAAATTATTATTATTATTATTTATAATTTTTTATCGTTGTATATTAGGGTTTCAAAGGTGTAGTTACAAGTGAAATATTAACTTTCTTGAATTTTTACGAAACAATATTGAATGTTTAAGATACTAAATGTTGAATATTCAACGAAATTAAGTTGAATATTCAAGACACTAACTACAATATTAAACAAAATAGAGTTGGATATTCAACAAAATTAAGTTTAATTTGCAAAATAGTAACATGAATTTTCAAGATACTAAATTAAAATTTCAGAATACAAAGTTGAATTTTAAAGATATTTATATAAATTTATAAGATACTAAGTGGAATTTAAGATACTTACCTGAATTTTCAAAATATTAAGTTGAATTTTCAACTTAGTATCTTGAATGTCAAGGTTAGACCTTCAAATTTCAAAATAAAAGATACTGAATAATAACATAGCGTAGCTCTAATAGGGTTAATGAATCTGTGTAATCTAAACTTTTAAAAATCTACATACATTCCACAAAGTGTCATAATCTTATCAATATGAAATAAAACATAGTGTATAAGTAAACTATGAATTGCCCATTAATTTATCACTCAATTATGAATATTTTGCATGGTGGTTTTGATTTTCTAATACGAAAAAAAATCTTTCATAATTTTTTTTCGTTTAACCTTTCAAAATATAATGTTTACAACCTTACCTTTCACTTGGAAAACGCCTGATGTTTTCACATATTATAACTTGCGAACGAGGGACTGCAACTGACAATTTGGAGAAGATCATGAAATACATATAGAGCAAAACTCGACATTAGTTTTGCACATGATAAGGTGCGTTGTGGCGTGCATTTCAATAGCAAGAACTTGTTTACTTAAACTTTGTTTTAAGTAGGACAATTTCCTGAAACTGGCCATTAGTTTTGCACGTGGAGCCTAACGGCCTCAAACATGGTCCACGAGCAAAACTAATGGCCAGTTTTCGGACATTCTCCTACACATAATGAGATGTTTTAGAGCACTGTACTTATCCATAGACACATCGATTACAAGGAACAACTACTGGAGATATTGACATGCAGTCTAGTGAAGAGTGAAGTCAGGGTACAAAGCAGGAACTCTCTTTGATGTCTGAAGCAGGACGATCTACTACAGATAAATGACTCTTCAGCTTGATTGTGAATTTGTTACAGGAGTGTGACATCATCACGAACATGTTACAGTGAATTCACACATTAATCCTAAGCACCATTGCATATATTACCAGTTAAAATGCTGATACTTCCGCCACCAACTTGCACGGATAAAATACAGCAGCATGCCAAAACTTTGTTCACCATATTTTTGTGAAATTTGAGGCATCGTAGTGTGGCCAAAACGAAGCTGATAATTTTGTGTTTTCACTTCAGCTTTTGCAGCCCTTGGAGTGTGACCTGGGGTCACAATTTCGAAGACTTTAGTTTTTGTGTTTTATTAAAAGTATCCAATAAGTGATCAACAACATCAAATATAAGCCATGGATTTCCTTTTATACTCATTGCATGTACTTGAATGAAGTTATCGAGTATATTGAATATTGTCATTCACAACATTTATGACAAAATTGCCAAATAGATTAATAGTGCCGACATTACTAACAACAAACAGAACAGAATTGTATTTCACTTAATTCACATATTATAGTGACATCGAGAACAGTAAGAAGGTATTACACATATATCATATATATAGTGTTGTGATTTATACAAAGACATTAAAAGATACAGACATCTCCTTCGTGATTGAATTGTAGAACTTTCAATGAAAGGAGCAAAATGTTATCTTGAGGGAAACCTTCTTGGGCTTAGATTTGTTGACGCATTTTAACTGTGAGATGCCATGAAATCTTGTGTGTCTAAATTCGATTTCTTAAAACGTTTCTCAGAAATATGAACAGATATTGTTTTAATATTTAAAATTTAGTCTAGTTGACTTGACAAATATATCGGGAGAATATTGAAAGAATAAAACCACTCCTCTGTCAAAATACATGAGTCCTGTGCTAAATCAACTTTCTGTCTAAGATTCTAGTGTTCTGTCTGAAATGAGACTGCGATTACTTTTGTTAAAATTTGAAAAGATTAGATATTTTAAAAAGTCAATGGAACTTCCTGTCTTATATATAAAAAGTCAAACCAGAACCACCGTGATTGTCTGTAAAAAATTGCAGATACTTTTTTTTATATTAAAACTATGTTATAACTGACTTATATTGATCTCCGGATTAAAACTAAGATTAAACTTGAATGGACAGGTATTTCATTTTAACATTTTGAGACTCTAATGTGAGATTATATGGACATTATTGCGACATTATTTTATTTGAAATATTATATATTATTTTTGGTGTTGCAAATTTAATATGATACTGTATTATTTAAGCCAATCGCAATCTGAGTATTTGTTAAACGATGTTTTTGAGAAATTTGCTCAAGAAATCAATTGCACAAGATTTGCCTATTATAATTTCAAATCAACAGAATGTAAAGACCATTATTTACAAAATATTTCCCTAGTGTATTCATGAAATATTTATTCATACATGTGCATGTACACCTTTAAATTACTATGGACACAGCGAGGTTATGCGTTATTTACAGGAATATGACAACAAAGTATTAATGTTTATTTAAATTCGTCCCTTATTTTATCCATAAATCCAGTGTTCCATATTCTGTTTAGATACTGCACACTATACATGCATTTATTTACTGCAAAAAGTGTAAGGAACTAGCTATCAATTTTCAATTCAGTGGTGACGATTGTTACCTGATTCTAAGGATGCGGGATCCAATCTCGGAATGGAATCCTCCAATAAAAGTTCAGGGATCTGCACATTTATAGTGTGAATCCACAAAGAACAATATTACATGTAAAACTTCCTAAATTGTAACCAGTCAAACACTGGGTTGTAAATCCAAGACTAGATGATACCTTAAACATGACTGTTCCTTGTCTGTATAACATAGTTTAGATCTCTTGTTTTACTGAAAATGTTTCAGGAATATTAACATTACATTTTAGGCTGACAGCCAAATTAAATCATGTAACACAGGAAACACATGTCTTGACAGGAGATCGGTTTTTAGCCCAGGTTAATTACAAAGGGTGGACATCATTCAACATGCAACTGATATATCTGTTTGATGTACTCTGTACATGGTCGATATAGCACTCACCACAGGGTCAAACTCCACATATCTACAGGTGTACAACAGCTGTAAATGGAGAAAAACGATGTACAGAGTTCTGTCTCAGTATGGTGCTTCATTTTTTACCTGCGAACATAGTTATGCAAAATAGCCCGGATTGACTCCAGGGTCTAGAGTTTCAGAGTTCTCTCATTGTTATGATGGACGTAAGAATCATATTAAGAACCATTGCCATTAATATTATGAAGATAATAAAGACAAGGCCAAAAAAGATTGCGAGAAAATTGAAGAGATTGTTTTATTTGGGATTCATAGCATGTTTTTATTGCTTTATTACTTGGTGTATTAGTATGTTAGTATGCCTTTATTTCGTAAAGGGGCCACAAACCCATGATACAGATATACTGAAGACATTTGTTGTATTACAGAGAGCGATTTTAATATACACAATTATATACACAATATATCTTGCTTTATTACTTCTCTTGCAGTATGTCGAAATCTCTTTAAAATTCTGTTGGAAACAATATCGGGAATATTTCGTCACAAATATGATTTGTTTTTACTAAAGCTTGATTACGTGCAGGAAAAGGTCATTCTGACATTCTGTGAAGTAATTAGTCCCGATATTTACATTTAAATGAAATACCAGAAGTCAACGTCACATAAACATGTATTGATAATGAATCTAGAAAAAAATGTATTTAAATTGTTTGTAAATGTATTTGTTATAAAGATTGATTCATGTAGTCCAAGTTCTTTAACACTCTTCCATAAACCTCAAAATACTGTGTTTCTAATTACTTCTAGAGTTTCTCTAAATAACATTTATATCTAAAGGACAGACCTGAGGACATTTTCATCAATATCCTGATAATACCTCCAACTCTAATCTGTGGTTTACTTTCTTGAGAATGCTTTGAGCAAACTAGAAAAACCGATCACAAAGTTTAGAATTGAAAAACAATTTACTTGGATCTGGGGCATGCTTCACAAATTAATGTTTTTTAATTTTGTGATTTTGTGGTAAATGTTTAACGATAATAATATTTACATTAATAGCTGAGTCTCCATACCCTAGATCACCGATCAGTCAATATTGTATCCATGTGCAAGTTGTGTAGTTCTCAGCTCTCTATATAGTCACAGTGGTGATTAGGATTTATAGGTGACACATAAGGATTTATAGGTGAGACATAGGGACACTTCATATAACATATTTCTGATTCTGTCACATCCCATGTCCATATTGATGGGAACAACCCTTCTTTTGCATAAGCACTGTAATTGATGGTGCTTTGGGTGAAAGGGTGACACATAGGAGCAATTAATTGTAACATATGATGCTGTAAGATTCCTGTGAATAATGCACAGTTATTGATCTTAAGTTGATCGTTCTGCTTCATACATCAAAGAGAGCTCCAATGTTGTTAGCTGAACTAAACTTCATGTCCATATCATCAGGAGTTCAGTCTGATTAAAATCGAGCTTCTTCCGAGGAATAAAATTTGCAAAATAATATATCTACCGGGATACGAACAGGTTATGTAGATACCTCGCCACAAGCGTGGAACCTACGACTGATATGAGTTCGTATCCAGGTAGATGCACTATTTTGCATTTTTTATTCCACGGAAAACTGTTGATTTTAATCAGACTGATCAGGAGTTATTCCTGGTAATTGATATGTCCCTGGATAAACATATATATTGATCTAAAACATCTCATTATTCTGAGATCTTACTTAAATTCTTTCTTCACTACGTGTACTTGACTGCTCTGTGCATGTTCCTTAAATTTATTTCATGATGAATGAGCACAAAGTGGTAGGATATGATGAACCAACCATATCAAGTCATCAAATTAAACAGCAACAATTTGTCATCTCCTTGAATGACATTAATGAGAGATAGGACGTAGCATTTTCGACAACCTTTAACCATGTATTCAACTGACTTTGACAGTGAGGTTATCAAACTAATGTGAGTTTGTATTCCTGAGTGTGTAATTCTGACAACTTAAAAGCATATATGTATAGCATATGTTGAGCAAGCTCAATACTGAACTCACTTTAGCTATCTTCAGTATGTTGCCGAGACCTCCAATTCAGATCTACAATTAGTTTAATTTTTTTCGCTGAATACTGATTGGATCACATTTTTCCAAGACCATCAGTAAGTAAAATTATTGGGAGATTCACTCTTAATAGGAAATACATAATTGAAGAGTTAACTGAAGAGTTCCACACCTCTGTCACTTCATAGGTCATACCATTTTCTTTGAATAAGGATAGCTGTTTTCTATGGATACGGCTAATAGTGTCATGTAATGAGATGTGATATATTGCATTACCTATCAACGTACCAATATATTGTATGATTAAGTGGCGCTGTTTCCACATTGATTGTCTCAATTTAGTTTCGAGAAAGTATTATCAATTGATTTATCTGTACCTTCTATCACCTTTAGAAATACTCATAAAACTGATGTACACATGATACACATTATGTCAAATGCTATCATTTCTTATATAACGAAACTGCAAATCTCTTGTGTATGCCTTGCACATGAAAAGTCATGAGAATGAACTTGTTACTATTCATCACTTTCCAGACTAATCAACTGTTTTTCCCCTAAAGCGATTATTAACTTGTGTGTAAACACCTTGCATACGATTGTCTAGACAGCGTGATCGGGTTCACATGACCCTGTAAACCATTTTTCAATTAAAATTGTTCATCATTGTCGTATTCATAAATTATCTATATCATATGGGTCTTCTTTTTGTGCATTGTTTTATTTCTCTTTTTTAACAGATTTCTGATAGTCTGAATAAAATCTCTTTATGATAGAACACATAATTTATTTGTTGGTAATCCAAGTGAGACACATTATTCAGTAGAGCACAATGGTGTAGTGGTAAACATGCTTTCACCTCATGCACAGGCGCGGGTTTGAATCTCGGTGGAGACATGAATAATTTGTGCCCTGGGTCTCATACTGTGTCGAATCCCTGGGCATGGCACTTTATGTACATTGCATTAAGTCCACCCAGCTGTTTAAATGGCTACCCGAACACTGGAAGTGTTGGCCTTACTTTTCCATGCTCTCAGATAAAGTAGACTTTAAGTCTTCCCTGCTGTCTGGTTAACCTCCAAATTCATGTCTTACATATAATCCAGTCAAATGTGAGTTAAAATATTGAACCAACGCAAACACAATAATCAGGGGGAAAAACAAACTCAAAATGTAAAAATAAACACCATTAACTTGTTTCATGACTGCATATATTTTATAATGCATATATGTATTTGATAATGGATTTCAGATAATTGTATATAAATATGTATACCATAAAACTGTAGATTAATCAATGCTCATTATTATGATGTAATGGGTTCACGGTTTTTTCATTCATAATGTTTTATGCCATTAATTTTGTCTATTAACTAATCACGATATTTAAACATTTACTTGTTGGGTCGTATTTTAATAATGCATGGGTTTATTAATTTCATAGCTGTATTGTATATGTGAAATGTTTGAATAGTCAGTACATACTTACATATATATAACACCTATATTACGAGCATATCATGATTAACTTTACAAATGATTTTGTTCTAGTGCCTAATGTCTCAAAAAATCCAATTGACAGCTTCATGCCCTTTGAAGTATAAAGACTTAAAGCTATCCTAGACTAATTCAGTTATTATGCAAAGGTAGATTAACATCATTTGTTTCTCTCTTAAACTATTAAAGCTTAACAATTCGGAAATCTTAACTTTTGAAAGAGGTCAGAACATTTGCCGCACCAAATAAAGACGTGAAAAGTTAAAAATCCATTCAGGGATGTTAATTGCAAAACAGGTGCAGGTTAACTGTTCAGTGCCACATTCAGGATTGGCACTTTTATGTAAATTATTCAGCATATGACCTCTGAAGAAATGGCCCATGTTTCAAACGGAGATCTTTTATTTGAACTCAATAATGTCCCTTTGAATTCATATAACACTCAGTTTAATCTACAGTAATGTGTTGGTCGCATGTGTTAAAATGTTAATGAGGACAATAATGTCACTTTGACAGACGTAAGATGTTTAAGTGTTGGATAGTATTTATTTTCTGCTCACTCACCTGATTAATTGTATTCTAGCGTTCTGTAAGGAAGTGGGTTTACTGTGCGGAGATGCGTATTGGAATAAATATTTGATAATAAATTTGGAAAACATTTTAATATTCGGAATTGGAGAGTGAATTTACAGTGGTAGTGTTATAAGTTCTTGATATTGCTATATTAATGTTTGCAACATCTATTTGTCTACTTACTTTTATTGTTGTGATATTATGATATAGTCAAATAGATTAATATAATAGAGAATTTATAGAAGTTGTGCAATACCTGTTGAATTCTGCTCATACAAAGGCACATCTATATGCCTATATATTTTTATTTCACGTCCGTTATTATATAGTTTAACAGATTAATAGAGAATATTAAACGACCTCCCATTTAATATCATTATCATATAACGAATTAAGAAGAATGATCACGAGAGCGAGTTGGAAACAATGGGATTCCATTGTCACATCAGAATCAATTCTTGTCAATATGACGACACATGTCAAATGTAAGCCATTAAGATGTAATAGATGGAATAATATTCCAGGTTATTTCTTAATTAACTGACGAACCTACTAATGAAGTCCGAGTAAAAATGAAACGTTTTATGACAGCCATTTTTTGTAAAATATTTAATTGAATTTTGATTTGTATATTAAATGACAAACTAATAGGTTTATTTACGAATACATTTGGTCAGCCTTTGATAACACGTTCATGTCTATGGTGTAAATTAAAAAACACAACCTGTCACTGGTGATACAAATATCTTCTCTTACAAATGCAAAAGAATGTCTAACGTGGTTATTTAATGATTTAAATTAGAAACAGTATTTTTTTGAATAATGGAGATGATGATGACAACTGTTTATTTGATGAACGTCAATCTCCCTGGTTCCACTGCATCAGGACCTTAACTGAAATAACTGAAGAACTGTGAGCAGCCTTCTAATCCTATTTATAATAAACTGATAAATGAGGACAAAATATTAATTAATTAGAACATTTATCTTGTTGCTTCTGACGTTCCTTTTGATCTGATCAGTTCAGAATATCAATTAAGTGGTAAATCTGACAAGGGCGACATTGATATTGGTTTATGTTCTTTGTATAAAGCTTTGATGAACTGAGGCTTTCTAATAACATGGCTCTATGTCAAGATCTTTAGTGTCGTGAATTTCAATGAGTTTGTTTATCCGTTGACGTTTATGTATTCTAAAACATATCATCTGGTATTATCCTTGCAACATGGTAGTATCTGTACCTTCTAGTTCAAACCCATATTCAGAATGAAACCAACAGCTACGTTGATACATATATATCAGCTGAAAGTTGTTCAGATTCATCTTCTAGGAACATTTAATCTTAGCATTCATGCCAACGAATCTAAAATTACCTTTACGCAATCCGTCAAAGTACTTCATAAGACAATATATCGATATACATTTGTCATTGTTAAATGGTTGTGACTGTGAAACTGTGTAAGGATGTTATGGATGCAAGAGTTTCATTGCCAGTTTAAAATCCCTTCACTGACATTAATATATGTATTTATTGATATGCATATGTAATCTCCAATTACATTCTGTGGTACAGAAATTACTATTTATTAACTGCTGTACATTTCAACAACTTAAATTCATTTATTGATGTATTGTTTAAATTTCTTTATTAATATTCAAATGGATTGTGCAGTTGAAAATAATGTCACCGTCATCAAAGTTAAACGATCCCTACATCTTTCAAAGAAGCAGCTAAGGTGTTTTGCTCGTAAAAATATGTATCCTACTTCCCCAATTCAATTCAAGTTATTATCTTTCTAAAACACAAAGTCCAAAATGTTGCCATGGAAACAGAAAAACAATTTTCAAAATGCCGAAACTCCAAAAAGGCCCATCTACATGGCAAGTACTTGTTGAGTACTGCTCCAGAAACGATGTGATTACAGACAGACGGACAATAGGACGTAGGTACAGATGGAAGCTGGTGACAAACTGTATCCGCCGCTTCATGTCAGTCTGCTGCAGGTCTTAAAGGAGCAGTAGCACGTTTTTTCGCTCAATTAAGTCGATGAAATGTATTTGAAAAATAATTTCACCAATAGTGAAAGCCCCTTCTCTCTTCGGAAAATCAAATTAAACATGAGTGTACATGGCGCAGTAAGGCCATGGGAATCGTTTTTGTCATTCAAAATAATAAAATGTGTTCACAATAAAATGGCCACCATGCAATTTTTGCTTATTATGCAACATCGTTTCAACCACTACGGATAATTCGTTTGTGTAATACAATGTTTTACCCTCTAAAGTAAATATAAATGACATAAACTATCATATAAATGGGAAAATTAAAAAAATAAAATTTACAAAAAACGTGCTACTGCCCCTTTAATGGACAAACTCATGACAATAAGCATTAAGAGGATTTTAGAAGAGAAATGGTGTGTTACATAAACTACCCTATGGAACAAAAGCACGGAGGTCTCCAGTGATTCTCAAGTGTAGTATTTAGTCTGCGGAACACAGGATTGTCACTTAACATATTAAAAACTCGGGGAAATGACGAATATGTTGTATTACATGCATGTATAATTTAAACGTAAAAATTAATTTGAATTTTCAAAGTTTCAAAGTTTCAAAGTTTCAAAGTTTTAATGGTTGTGAATGATATATCTAAATGGAATTGTTGAAATTCAGAATGCTACTTTATGAATTATCCATTTTCACTGTGTCAATAGTGTACGTCAATATAACCTAGTGACTTCACTTCAAAGCAAAATATTCTTTGACATTCAAATCAGTTTTTAGTTTGAAATATGTTCATATCGTTTTTATTTTGCGGTAAATCTATGTATTTATTCTTACAAAATCATGAGTCATTTTCTATTTGCTAAGAACATAGAGATGCAGTTACTTGACTGACAAGATCGGACATGTGTTATGTAACATGATATGAAATAAAACAAATTGTAAAAAAGACAATAAATGCATAAATGGTATATGATCATGTGAGAAACTTGATGTATATGTTTGTCTCTTTTAAAAGATCAAATGCACATATTATTTTAAATTTTGATCTCATAATAGGTTTAAAAGTTTCAAAGTTTCAATGGGTACGGATGTTATATCTAAATTTAATTGTTGGACTTAGAATTATCCTTCAGTTTAAAATATCCTTTTTCACTTGTCGGAATCGAACTTCAATATAATCTATTGATATCTACTTCACAACAATAAAGTGTTTGACATTCTATTCATTATTTATTTTGAAATGGTTATAAAGTTTTCATGACAGTAAATCTATATCTTTCTTTCTAAATCGGTTCTTTCGAATCATGAGTCGTTTTCTAGTTTCTCGGAAAATAAGTTACTTTAGTTCACTATCATACATTTTTATATGTAAAATTACATGAAATATTATTCAAAAAGCAAAAATACAGATATTGTTACATGATAAGGTCATGTGAGAAACTGTTGTTTATTATAAACTTATTACTTTTAACGTCTTTTTGTAAAATATCTGGGTTACCAAACATACTAAAAACTTGTCCCTGTTTTCATGAATGGCTGATCTCGTCGGTAGAATAGGACATATCACTGGAAATGTACTTAAGAAGATATCCAATATCTGACATTTCCATGGATACACTTTTTTTTATTTATTTAAGAACAATCGAAACGGTTTTCTGACACCTCATTGCGGTATTGGTATTTCTGAAATATCAATAAAACCATCTCCATACCATCAACAACTGCCAGTCAAACAGTTCAATTGTACTAAATAATAACACTCAATCTTTCTTAAAGGTGCATCCATTGTGTTTCATAAAATTTTATTTGTCTTTAATACGTTCCAACACACCATATGTGCTGTTTACAATACAAACAAATACACTTAGCTTGTATATTCATCCCCAATCGCCAAACATATCATAATTACTAGTTTCCAATTAAAATCTAGTAACATCATTATGCATGTGCAAAAACCGAAAGTGCACGTCCTATTTACATGCACAGTAGTTATATGACCTTTAGAACATTTTCAACCCAAATTTGTTATTTTGTCTGGTGTAAATAAGATTCCAAAATTACGTTTGAGGCATTGGCGCGCGCCACACGCTGTGCATTGTCCGGTTTTCGATCAGAAATCGCTACTTTTACCTTCATATCGTCAATATACTAAGTCGAGTATGATGAAAATGATTGTTTTCGATAACAGTTGGTACTTCTCGATAAAATAAGACCATTTATAAGGTTTGTCATATTTGACCCAGAACAACAAAATGGATGTACCTTTAAACATATATAGGGTCTCGCACAAATGTTTTCTGATATCAAATATATCAATACGAGTTGATAAAATTTATGAATATCTTAAATATCTCTGAAATACTGCCATGGAGCATAGTAGTGTAGTGGTTAGCGTGGTGGCCTCCCAAGGCAATAGAATACCGGTGGAAACATCTTGTGTGACATGGGTCTCATATTTTGAGTGTTTTGTGCCTTGGCAGGGCACATTGTATTAAGTCAATACCTGCATGGATCTATAGGGCCGCTGGGAGCGCTTAGTAGAGGCATTGCCCTTTGAGCATGAAAATGGTCCTATACACATGTATTATAATAACTATTATTTTAATGCTGTAATGTCATAATAATAACAATAAGAGTTCAGAAAATGACAGTTCTCCAAAAACGATAATATAAATGGAGGCGGAAGCAGCATAGATGAATCACTTTAAAATGCAAACATTATACTTCAATAAATATTGAGAGCCATAGCAACAGGAAGCGCTCTGGCAATAAATCCTACTATTATTTTTATGAATGCACACAGAATTGAAGTGCATTGCACCTTTCGACTTCCAATATATCACTGAGCATTCAGAGTTTTAATTTGTTTTTATTTTTCTTTTAAAAAATATTGTTACATCCTCTTCATAGTGTCCGAACTGGATGTCACTTTAACCTTTTGAATTTACTGCACGGCAACAAACCCATTGACGTCTAAATTGATTTAAGCACAGTGGAATTGCGGTCTATTATTTCTATTACCTCTTCAGATTTTCTGACATTTGGGGGTGTTTTGCTTATAAAAGCATTGGGATACGAATACTTTCATAATCATTCAGTTATAAATATATATAAACAGATAACAGGTTACATATTGCCGACAGGTTGTGTAGTTGCTACTCATCATCAAGTCTTGTTTCCATCCATGATCTGTCATACTGAACGAGGTAGACGATCTTGCTCCATTGGTTGGCACTCAGCAATGTTAAAAGAGAATAACCTTTTAAACTGACCCAACAGTATGATTGCTGGTTGCATTTCCATAATACATATCTCCAAATGTATTATTGTGAACAATTCGCGTCATGATATTCGTATTTTTATATTATTGATAGATAGTATGCATGATCCCATTCAAACTATGGTATTGTTAATTATTTTATTTAATAATTATCATTGTATTATTTTAGTATGCATGATACCACTCCGAGCATTGATGTTGGTATATATTTTCTTACCAACATCGTTTTATTGAAAGTCAAGAGTTGATTTCACGATCCTAGCTTATATTGTAAAATATAAAAACAACAGAAATAACTTCCCAACAAAACCATTAAAGTCAAATATCTTATGCATTGCGAAATAAAAATATTTCATGACTGATTTATTTAATTCTCATTATCTGAGTTCAAGTGAACAATAAATCTGCACTTAATCATTCCATTTAACAGTTAACGCTCTTAGATTTCCCATATCGTGACAGAATGATTTAACGCAGAAAAATGCCTCAGTGCAGAAATATATTGATTTTTCGTTCCACATTTTGAAGAAGTAGTTAGGAACAGACCTACGTAAATGATAACATGTTCGAAACTCATTGAGAGATACATGTCCCCTGTGTTTATATACTAAATGGTATAATCAGACGCAAATGGTAGGAGTAGGTTATGATGATGATGGTGATGCTGATATAAATAATTAGAAGAATTGTGCAATTTTTTAGCAGACATCGTCTCAAAAAGATTGATTAAAGTACATTAAATCCTATTATATATTTCCGTTGATGTCTATATCATTATTTTCCAATGGTAATCTTAAAGAATACAGGATGGAATGTTGATAATTAATAATGGTGATTTGTTGTTCGTTGTCAGAACAGCATACTCACTATATTAATTGAATAAATCTGACTGCTTACATAAGTGATGAAGTTGTTGAAAAAATTAGGATAAACCAGCGTCTGTGTGGTTATTGAGGAAAAATAGTCTCTTTGAGACCCCAGACGAAACTCGTCAATCCTGAGTGGAAGGGTGATAGAGGAGATGCTTACTCGGAGTCAGCGTGACAGAACTGATAATACAAGTCTGTGGGAAACTTTGTAACTTCATTTTCTCTTAAACACCTATTTTGAAATGGAATTCATTCCTGAAGCTGTTTTGGGAGGTTTAAGCTCACCCAGCTATCCCTCAACCATACATTTAACTATCTAGCAAGGTCGTTGGGAGAGGTTTGATTGTCTAACACAATTTCGTTCCAACTGTTCTTACTAAGCAAAGAACTTCAAAACATTCTTTTACAAAAAGATTGAATTAGTGAAACAATGATTCAAAGTTTACATTGTCCTGTGTTTGCGAAAGCCAATTTATGGGATGACATTTTACAAAAAAGGTATAGATTTCAAATCACTCGATCAAACTCAAAACGAAACATCACTTATATGTGTTACAATGAAGCAGTGTTATATATTGGTGATACTGTTACATTCCTGTGAATAAATGCATCACCTAGCTATGGACTGAGTGGTAATCAGTACAAATAGTGTCCAGTATATTGTAACAAGTATGGTACATTGGATTTATGCATGGCACAAGGGCTGAATGTAAACTAACATTGATACTAAGCTGTCACATTCCTGTGAATAAGGGATGCTTTTGGGATTGTGTTTTTTCTCAAATATCTTATTCACTTTTCATTTTTGTCTATTTTTCTTTTTAGACATATTGATTACTTTATTTGATGTAAGGGGAGCTTATTGGAACATCGCTTGCATATTATAATTAGAATGTGTCTGATTTGACAATGCACAGGGGAATATTAATTGATGTAATGTCTTACATTCGACGAAACTTGCAAATCACTTAAGGTGAGGTTTACTATCGATAGCTAAAGTTATCTGCTAGACATAACAACAACCACTTCTAAACCCATCTTTATAGTATCAAAACAAAACAAATAAATAGTTATTTGATTTATATATCATAGTCACACACACACAAAATAAAAAAATTAATTTTGTAAGTATTTGAAAGCAAACTCCATAAGATAAAACATCCCGTGAAGTAATGACTCCCGATATTTGAAATGAAATGCCAGAAGACAACTGCACACAAACATGTACTGATAATGAATCTTTAAAAAAGTCTGCATATAAATTGTATGTAAATGTATTTGTTACAAAGATTAATTACCTCTAGTCAATGTTCTTCAACAAACTTCTTCAATAAACCCCGACATCCTGCCTTTCTAATTACTTCTAGAGTTTCTCTAAATAACATTTATCTAAAAGACAGACCTGAGGACATGTTCATCAATATCCTGATAATAGCTCCAGTAATTTACTTTCTGGAGAATGAGTGCTAATGCTTAGAGCAAATTAGAAAAAAGGACAACAAAGATTTGTCTTTTCTATAATTGAAAAAGATACTTGAATAAAGGCCTCGATTCAGACAGAAATATTTGCTTGTGATTTTGTCATAACTATTGGGAACGATAACCATATAATAATAATAATAATAATAATAATAATAATAATAATAATAATAATAATACTTTATTGCCCAAGGAGGGCATTTGTTTTGCGTTACAGATTGCAAAGATAAATGAAGGTTATAAATACAAGGTGTACATATACAAACACATCACTCACACCATTCAACATGCGTTCACAAATCACAATGAACATTCAACGTTGGCTAAAAATGGATAGTATAAGATAATACATGAAACATGATCATAAATATATATATAATAGTTACATAGTAACATGAGGATGTTAAGGTATTAAAATATTGTTTAACATGAAGTGTTTAAGAAATAAAATTTACTAAATTTACTAAAACTATGGTTAACAACTAAAGTGTAGAATATTGTAAGAGCATAAAATATATATGTAACTAGCACTAAAACCTGAATATAGTGAGCACTAAAATTAAGCAAACAATTACATTACTTGTTTAAAATAGCAATACTGCGTTGCATGAAAGAGTCGTTGGCTCTCTTAGTCCTAAAGCGAGGATAGCGGCGGCCTGAAGGAAGAAGTTTGTATTCGTTATGAAGAAAATGATTTGAATCTGAACAAATTTTGAATGCTAGGTTTTTCACTTGCCGCTGACCTAAATATGTGATGTCTTCAAAGATTGTTCCCGAAATTTTGCCTGCTTGAGTTATGATTTTGGAGAGTTTGTTTTTTTGTTTTAGAGTGAGAGCCCCCGACCAACTTTCAATTGAAAAACAAAGAACACTTTGGATAAAAGTTCTGTAAAACAAAACAAGTGTAGAAGTGCTAACATTAAAAGATCTAAGTTTTCTCAAAAAATACAGGCGTTGTTGACACTTGGCGTAGATTCTGTCTGTATTCTTGTTCCAGTTTAGTTTGTTATCTATAATAGTTCCAAGGTATTTATAATCTGATACGAATTCTATGTCACAGCCATGCACAGTCACTGGGAGTAGATCTTGCTTCTTAGTACGAAAGTCTATTATCAATTCTTTTGTCTTCTTAGTGTTCAGAACAAGATAATTGTTATTGCACCAGTTGGAGAAGTTTGAGATGGAATGTCCCTCAATAGCATATATATCCATAGCCTTGATCAACCATATGCAAATTTGGGATCATAATTATATTAAGGATTGATGGAGGACACCTAGGACATGTCGTTGTAACATGTTCGTGATACTGTCACATCCCTGTGAAGATTGCACACCCTGATTGTTGATACTGATGTGGAAAACGTTCAGTGAAGTAGAATGTCATGCTTCAACATAACGCAGAGTACAGTCATCAACGTCGCCTTAGTTTGAGATATTACAACATTCTTGAAATTCTGTACTTGATCAATCCGTGCTGTTACTAACGGTGATTTTCTGGTTCAGTACAGAGTGATCAGTTATAATTTTGTGGTCCTGTAATTTACAGATATCCAGTCCTTAACTTAATTAAGGAAATTAAACCACGCAAATGTGTCATCATGTTGACAAAAATCAATGCATGAAGATAAATACCTCCTGTCTGTAACAGGGAGTTATGTATTTGTACTTCCGTAAACAGTTACTTGTCACATTGAAATACATGTAAACGGTTATCCTTATTGAAAGAAAATGGGGTGAAGTATAAAGCGACAGTGGTGTGAAACTTTTCAGTATGGGAGGTAGATTTGAGGTCTCACGCGAACTTGTGAGTTCAGACAGCAAGATAGTTGAGATGGTACTATAATTAAAACGGTCATTTAAATGTGAACGCCTTAAAAAGAAATGGATTCGCATGGTTTAACTGAACAAAGTACATTGTACATTCGTTTAAGAACTCTTTTAATTGATTCAGGAGTATTACTTAGTCATTGATAAAATTTATTTAATTTTCGGGAGATCACTTTATTTCATTTAGAAAACGTGCTACAGCGCCTTTAAAATAAGAAGAAACAAAATACGACCAGAGTTATCACGGAATTTACACCTGATGTCTTTGTTTTTGTGTCTAGGGTTTTGTATAGTGTTATAAAACAAAAGATGTTTCCGTGCATAGGAGGTTTACAGATAGAAGTAGTGTGGTAGCAGTTTTTGGTAATCACTGAACCATAACGGCATCAGGTTCAGGAAACTCTCATATCTTAGGAACATGTAAAATAAAACTTATTCTTGATATGTAAGAAAAGAGTCCTGGTTTTGGTTTCAACATCAGGTTGAGCAATAAAATAGACATAAAAGTGCTGTTTGATCTATGACACAATCAGACTATAAACAGGTGGTGTGTATAAACAAGGTAAGCAGAATAGTTAAACAAGCTGCTGCGTCCGGGTTAGGAACTGAGAGGAACGAATGTATTGATAGTAAAAATGCAGCAGACCTCCCCCTGTACTAACACGTATGACAAAAGCTTCATAAAGTGCTTTGTAAACATGTAGTATAGTGGCTGTTGGCACGGACGGAAGTACTGGCAGACGAAGGTCATTTGTATACCCATATTAACTACGTTTTGCGGGGGATAATCAGGCATAAAACAATGTAGTTTAATTAATGAAACCACTAGACTATGGTCGTCAGTTTCAAGAGAGTACAGAGATAACCATTCGTCCTTTCAATAACTGAAACATTGTGCTTGTATTTTGGAAATCATACATGTAGAAGGAAATTTGACAACAAATATATAGTTTACAAGTATATCAACTTGCTGATTAAGGAAGGCAAACATCACTAAAATATTACAAACACAAACAAGTATTGAAGATTATGTTTATCACATTCAAAAGTAATATGGAGTTTTTGGTTTACATTCAATGATATTCTAGAATGTTCTTCCTGTTTATTTATTTCAATAACATTAACAGAACACAAATATGTACGAATGAGTTTATAAACTCTAGCAGATTTATCCTGTCAGTACAAACAATTTGTTAAAAAGCACTGCAGCATAAAGATTATCTTCATTATCACCAGCCCAGTAACACAAATCGTTCTGTATAGTAATGAGTGTTTTCCCTTACTGAAATCTTAAAATTTACATTTAAATAACCTGCCCAAGGACAATATCGTTCCTGATACTGGATGTTACTTTAATAGTAAATACTGATTTTCTTTCTTAGAATAGCAGCAAAGTTTTAGCTTAAAGTAATTAAGTTTTCTTCATCCATCGGAGAATTGAAAAAAACTCTTTCAAAATTGTAAACATAGCGCTGTTATATTGACTGACGCTAACATGTGTTGTGATATTGGATCTGTGTGTGATAGTCTTGTTTGTGTTCAAGTCTAGGCAATTTTGATAATCGTTTAGTTAGAAGCTCGTATGCCAGGCGATTCTTTACCACAATGAATAGACACAATCGTAGGTTACAGGCTGGCCTTCTGTAATAATATTTATACAACAAGTATTTTTGATGACTTTCAATAGCTTGAAGTACTAACAATCGATTTTGACAATTCTCAGATTACCTTTCAAGGTTCATGATTATCATTGGGACCACCCCAAGGTGATGTAACACTGCAGTTCAGGATACACACAGTTTTTTGACAAGAAGACAACTTTTTAACAAATCAATGTTTATTAATAGAATTTAAAATGCTATGACAATGACAACAATTTTCTTGAAAAAATGTTAACAAATTTTGCTATTGATTTTAATTCTTGTCATTTCCTTGTGGTAAAGATAAGGCTTTATGAATAGTCTTTGATGCTTTACATGATACAATATCATAAACACGTGTGCAGTACTGTGCAGCATGTTTTAACTTATATAATGTAATACATTGGTTGTATGGATGACGCAAGGGAGGAATTTAAATCAACAATAACAATATGCTGTCACATACCTGTGAATAATTCATGTCCTAGCTATGGATTGAGTGATACGCAGTAAAAGTTGTTTAATCAAATTGAAAATCACCTTATCGACTGGGGAGACAATTCCTTTTCATGATAGATAGAAAAGGGATAAGGGAAATGAAGTAAATATACTAAACTGCTTAACAGCTGAGTTATGGTGATTCTTTTATTAATCACTTAGGAGAGTGACCATATTATTGGGACCATATTTTGTTTGGATTCCATTGCTTTATATAGAATTAAGTCAAAGTCAATAGAGTACATACAGGAAATCCCAGTAATGCCCTGAACTCTTTAGGAATGAAATTGATTACAATTGAATGAATCCAATTTTCAGATTGGAATTGGAAAAGAGGCATAGAGTTGCGAAATAATGAAAAAAAAGGAATTAGACAGAAAAAGTGTAGCTGAAAAAAAATATACCATTGTCAAGGTGATTGTCTGTTTCAGAATATGATGTCCGTGTAATAAGACGACTCGCAGTACACTATGTACATATCTGTACTTTTGAGTGATATCTTACCAATATAAAACATTCCTTAATAGCTTTGAGAGAGAATTTCTAAGAGATATTTAAGAGAAAATGAAGCTAAAACGTTTCTGTGAAGCCTTTTCCCACAGACTTGTTTGATCAATTCTGTCACGCTGACCCCGAGTAAGCAGCTCCTCTAGCATCCTTCCACTAAGGATTGACGAGTTTCGTCTGGGGTCTCAAGGAGAGTATGTTGTTCAAATAAATCGAGTATTGGCTTTTAGATTAATTTAATTGATATAATGATTATGCTTTTCCGCCAAATATCAACAAATCAACATGTATCACTTATCAAGATTCCACCCTTAATACTTTTAGATTAAGACCATAGCAATCCTTTGATAAGGATATGGTTCACTAAGGTATTTATGTATAAATGTATCTTCTTCTAAATTGTTTTAAGACAAAATAATAAATAATTGCAAATCGTTCTAATTATTTCTGTATTAGCATCATGATCATAACCGACTCCTACTACATTCGTCTGATGAGCAGCCAGATATTTTAAATAGATTATGCAGTAACAAATAGGGGACATTTATCTACCATTGATTCTTCAACATGTTATCTGCTCCTTAAAACTTCTTAAATGTGGAACAAATCATCAATATATTTCTGTATAAAAGCATTTCTCAGCATTTCTTGTTAAATAAGGGCTATGGGAAATCTAAGATCATTAAGTATTTAATAAAGTGATTAAATACATATTTACTGTTCACTTGAACTCAGATAATGAGAATTATATAAATCAGAGTCAGGAAAGTCATGGAATTTTTTCTTCCGCAATGCATAAGATATTTGAAATTACTGGTATTGCTGGTAAATTATTTCTGTTGTTTGTATATTTTACAATATAAGCTAGGATCGTGAAATCAAGTTTTGAGTTTCAATAATATGATCAAGGTTAAGAATATATATATATATATATATATATATATATATATATATATATATATATATATATTTGTGTAGTAGGAGTTTGAGTAGCATCATGCATACTAAATAATACGATGACAATTATCAAATATAATAATTAACAATACCATAGTTTGAATGGGATCATGCATACTATCTATCAATAATATAAAAATACGAATATCATGACGCGAATTGTTCACAATAATACATTTGGAGATATGTATTATGGAAATGCAACCAGCAATCATACTGTTGGGTCAGTTTAAAAGGTTATTCTCTTTTAACATTGCTGAGTGCCAACCAATGGAGCAAGATCGTCTACCTCGTTCAGTATGACTGATCATGGATGGAAACAAGACTTGATGATGAGTAGCAACTACACAACCTGTCGGCAATATGTAACCTGTTATCTGTTTATATATATTTATCATATCCCAATGCTTTTATAAGCAAAACACCCGTCAATGCCAGAAAATCTGAAGAGGTAATATGAATAATAGACCACAATTCAACTGTACTTAAATCAATTTACAGACGTCAATGGGTTTGTTTCTGTGCAGTAAATTCAAAAGGTTAAAGTGACATCCAGTTCGGACTCTATGAAGAGCTTTAAGGATGTACACAATATTTTAAAAAGGTGCAATGCACTTCAATTCTGCGAGCATTCATAAAAATAATAGTAGGATTTATTGCCAGGGCGCTTCCTGTTGCTATGGCTCAAAAAAGAAATATTTATTGAAATAAAATGTTTGCATTTTAAAGCGATTCATCCATGCTGCTTCCGCCTCCATTTATATTATCGTTTTGGATAACTGTAACTTTCTTCACTGTTATTGCGCAGTCAATACATCTTGAAGGACTATATGACATTACAGCTTTCAAACAATATAGTTATTATAGTACATGTGTATAGGACCATGTTCATGCTCAAAGAGCATCGTTTGTATTATCGCCCTAAAGTAAATGCTCTTTCAATACCTCTATTAAGCGCTCCCAGCGACCCTGTAGATCCATGCAGGTATTGACTTAATACAGTGTGAAGGAAGTGCCCTGCCAAGGGACAAAACACAATATGAGACCCATATCACACAAGATGTTTCCACCGGTATTCTATTGCCTTGGGAGGCCACCACGCTAACCACTACACAATTTTTCTCCATGTCAGTATTTCAGAGAAGTAGATATTTGTAAATTTTATCAACTCGTATTGATATATTTGATAACAGGGAATGCCCTAAAGGAATTGCTCTTTCAACACCTCTTCTAAGTGTTTCCATCGATAATATAGATCCATGCCTGGACTTAATACAATGTGAAGGAAGCGCCCTGCCAGTGTACAAAACACAATATGAGACCCATGTCACACATGATGTTTCCACCGGTATGCTATTGTCTTGGGAGGCCAGCACGCTAACCACTACACAACTGTGCTCCATGGCAGTATTTCAGAGATATTTAAGATATTCATAAATTTTGTCAACTCGTATTGATATATTTGATATCAGGGAATACTTGTGCGAGACCCTATATATGTTTAAGAAAGATTGAGTGTTATTATTCATTACAATTGAACTGTTTGACTGGCAGTTGTTGATGGTATGGATATGGTTTTATTGTAATTGCAGAAAGACCAATACCGCAATGAGGTGTCAGAAAACATTTTCGATTGTTTTTAAATAAATAAAAAAAAGTGTATCCATGGAAAAGTCAGATATTGGATATCTTCTTAAATACATTTCCAGTAATATGTCTTATTCTACAGATGAGACCAGCCATTCATGAAAACAGGTTTTAGTAAGTTTGGTAACCAAGATATTTTACAAAAATGCGTTAAAAGTAATAAGTTTATAATAAACAACAGTTTCTCACATGACCATATCATGTAACAATATCTGTATTTTTGCCTTTTGAATAATATTTAATGTAATTTTACATATAAAAATGTATGATAGTGAACTAAAGTGACTTATTTTCCGAGAAACTAGAAAATGATTCGAAAGAACCGATTTAGAAAGAAAGATATAGATTTACTGTCATGAAAACTTTATAACCATTTCAAAATAAATAATGAATTGAATGTCAAACACTTTATTGTTGTGAAGTAGTTTTCAATAGATTATATTGAAGTTCGATTCTGACACAGTGTAAAAGGATATTTTAAACTGAAGGATAATTCTAAAGTCCAACAATTAAATTTAGATATATCATTCGTACCCATTGAAACTTTTAAACTTTAAAACCTATTTTGAGATCAAAATTTAAAATAATATGTGCATTTGATTTTTTAATGGAGACAAACATATATATCAAGTTTCTCACATGATGCATCGTTTGTCTTTTTGACATTTTGTTTTATTTCATATCATGTTACATAACAAATGTCCGATCTTGTCAGTGAAGTAACTGCATCTTTATGTTCTTAGCCAATAGAAAAGGACTCATGATTTTGTAAGAATAAATACATAGATTTACCTCAGAATAAAAACGATATTAAGATATTTCAAATTAAAAACTGATTTGAATGTCAAAGAATATTTTGCTTTGAAGTGAATTCACTAGGTTATATTGACGTACACTATGGACAAAATGAAAATGGATATTTCATAAATAGCATTCAACAATTCCATTTAGATATATCATTCTAAACCATCAAAACTTTGAAACTTTGAAACTTTGAAACTTTGAAACTTAAAATTCAAATTAAAAAAATTTTCAACTTTAAATACACGTTTTCACAAGCCCAGTCATGCTTTCCTGCAGATATTTAAATGTAACATGCATTCCCCCTCCTCATTCTGAAGATACACACCATGTTATCAACTATAAAACTACAGTCTACATATTGAAATTTTCTATATCCAAATGTATGTCGATAAGACCATATTTATGCTTTCATCAGGGTCTTGTTAGTAAAGTTCCGTCTCTCACATATCTTCTTACCTCTTTGCTAAGTCTGACATTTTATTCAATATGATTTCCTGTCGCAACAGCACAATGACATGATATACAATTTCAGAACTATCCAAAAATTATCTATGTATTACGTTTAAATATACATGCATATAGTACAACATATTCGTCATTTCCTCGAGTTTTTAATATCCTAATTGACAATCCTGTGTTCCGCAGACTAAATACTACACTTGAGAATCACTGGAGACCTCCGTGCTTTTGTTCCATAGGGTAGTTTATGTAACACACCATCTCTCTTCTAAAATCCTCTTAATGCTTATTGTCATGAGTTTGTCCATTAAAGGGGCAGTAGCACGTTTTTTGCAAATTTTATTTTTTTAAATTTCCCATTTATATGATAGTTTATGTCATTTTATTTACTTTAGAGGGTAAAACATTGTATTACACAAACGAATTATCCGTAGTGGTTGAAACGATGTTGCATATAAAGCAAAGATTGCATGGCGGCCATTTTATTGTTAGCACATTTTATTATTTTGAATGACAAAAAACGATTCCCATGGCCTTACTGAGCCATGTACGCTCATGTTTAATTTGATCTTCCGAAGAGAGAAGGGGCTTTCACTATTGGTGAAATTATTTTTCAAATACATTTCATCGACTTAATTGAGCGAAAAAACGTGCTACTGCTCCTTTAAGACCTGCAGCAGACTGACATGAAGCAGCGGATACAGTTTGTCACCAGCTTCCATCTGTACATACGTCTCTTTGTCCGTCTGTCTGTGATCACATCATTTCTGGAGCAGTTCTCAAAAAGTACTTGCCATGTAGATGGGCCTTTTGGGAGTTTCGGCATTTTAAAAATTGTTTTTCTGTTTCCATGGCAACATTTTGGATTTTGTGTTTTAGAAAGATAATAACAGAAATTGAATTTGGGGAAGGAGGATACATATTTTTACGAGCAAAACACCTTAGCTGCTACTTTGAAAGATGTAGGGATCATTTAACTTTGATTACAATGACATTATTTTCAACTGCACAAACCATTTGAATATTAATAAAGAAATTTAAATAATACATCAATAAATGACTTAAAGTTGTTGAAATGTACAGCAGTTACTAAATAGTAATTTCTGTACCACAGAATGTAATTGGAGATTACATATTCATATCAATGAATACATATATTAATGTCAGTGAAGGGATTTGGTAAACTGGTAATGAAACTCTTGCATCCATAACATCGTTACACAGTTTTCACAGCCACAACCATTTAACAATGACACATGTATGTCGATATAATGTGGTATGAAATAACTTGACGGATTGTGTAAAAGTAATTTTAGATTTGTTGGCATGAATGCTAAGATTAAATGTTGCTAGAAGATGAATCTGAACAACTTTCAGCTGATATATATGTATCAACGTAGCTGATGGTTTCATTCTGACTATGGGTTTGAACTAGAAGGTACAGATACTACCATGTTACAAGGATAATACCAGATGATATGGAACATCTTGTTTTGGAATACATAAACGTCAACGGATAAACAAACTCATTGAAATTCACGACACTAAAGATATTGACATAGAGCCATATTATGAGAAAGCCTCAGTTCATCAAAGCTTTATACAAAGAACATAAACCAATATCAATGGCGCCCTTGTCAGATTTACCACTTAATTGATATTCTGAGCTGATCAGATCAAAAGGCATGTCAGAAGCTACAAGATAAATGTTCTAATTAATTAATATTTTGTCCTCATATATCAGTTTATTATAAAGAGGATTAGAAGGCTGCTCACAGTTCTTCAGTTATTTCAGTTAAGGTCCTGATGCAGTGGAACCAGGGAGATTGACGTTCATCAAATAAACAGTTGTGATCATCATCTCCATCATTAAACAAAATCTTGTTTCTAATTGAAATCATTAAATAACCACGTTAGATATTGTTCTGCATTAGTAATAGAAGATATTTGCAACATCAGTTTAAAATTGTGTTTCTAATCTACACCCTAGGCATGAACGGGTTATCGAAGGCTGACCAAATGTTTTCGTAAATAAACCTATTAGTTTGTCATTTAATATAAAAATTAAAATTTAATTAAATATTTTACAAGAAATTGCTGTCATAAAACTTCATTAGTTGGTTCGTCAGTTTATTAAGAAATAACTTAGTAGACAATTTATTTGGGCAAATGATAACATAACCATTGAAACTAAACCAGTAATATATGATCACTACCTACAATTTAATATTAAGTTTATAAACGACTTTATAAAATATGACAATACATTTCTATCGTATAATGAATTCGTACAATTGTACGGAGTCAAAACAAACTTTCTAGAATACGCAGGATTAATATCTTCAATGAAATCTTATTCCAAACGTTATTGGCAAACAATTAGCAAACAGGAAAATTTACCCTTTATCCCTCCTAACTTGGAAATACTATATAGAACTAAAAAAGGATGTAGCATATTTTATACCCAACTCACCAAAGAGACCGCATTTCAAAAGCAAAATTACCAAATTAAATGGGAAAAGGAATTAAAAATAGACATTTCATTTGATTTATTCTTCTTAATTCGTTATATGATAATGATATTAAATTGAAGGTCGTTTAATACTCTCTATTAATCTGTTAAACTATATAATAACAGACGTGAAATAAAAGTAGATGGGCACATAGATGTATGAGCAGAATCCAACACGTATTGCACAACTTCTATACATTCTCTATTATATTAATCTCTTTGACTATATCATAATATCACAAAAATAAAAGTAAATAGACAAATAGATGTTGAAAACATTAATATAGCAATATCAAGCAGTTACAACACTATCATTGTAAATTCACTCTCCAATTCCGAATTATTAAAAAGTTTTCCAAATCTAGAGATGTATATTTTTATTGATTGGTGAACAGTTACTTAACGTACGCAAACGTATCTCCTCACAGTAAACGCACTTCCTTACACAATGCTAGAATACAATTCAATCAGGTGAGTGAGCAGAAAATAAATACTATCCAACACTTAAACATCGTACGTCTGTCAAAGTGACATTATTGTCCTGATTAACATTTTTGAAAGGCCAAATCAGAACTTCAAGTTAGTTGTTTAACCACATGCGACCAACACATTACTGTAGATTAAACTGAGTGTTATATGAATTCAAAGGGACATTATTGAGATCAAATAAACGATGTCCGTTTGAAACATGGGCCATTTCTTCAGAGGTCATATGCTGAATAATTTACATGAAAGTGCTAATCGTGAATTTGGCACTGAACAGTTAACCTGCACCTGTTTTGGGATTAGCATGCCTAAATTGATTTTTAACTTTCATTGATTTCACGTCTTTGTTTGTTGCGGCAAATGTTCTGACCTCTTTCAAAAGTTATGATTTCCGAATTGTTTAGCTTTAATACATGTAGCTTAAGAGAGAAACAAATGATGTTAATCTACCGTTGCATACTAACTGAATTAGACTAGGATAGTTTTAAGTCTTTATACTTCAAAGGGCATGAAGCTGTCAATTGGATAGTTTTGAGACATTAGGGACTAGAACAAAATCATTTGTAAATTTAATCATGATATGCTCGTAATATAGGTGTTACATATATGTAAGTATGTACTGAATATTCAAACATTTAACATATACAATATAGCTATGAAATTAATAAATAATGTTTTATTAAAATGCGACCCAACAAGTAAATATTTAAATATCGTGATTAGTTAATAGACAAATTTAATGGCAAAACACATTATGAATGAAAAACAGTGAATCCATTACATCATAATAATGAGCATTGATTAATCTACAGTTTTATGGTATACATATTTATATACAATTATCTGAAATCCATTAACAAATACATATATGCATTATAAAATATATGCAGTCATGAAACAAGTTAATGGTGTTTATTTCTACATTTTGAGTTTGTCCCCCCCCCCCCACCCCCCTTATTGTTGGTTAAATATTTAAACTAACATTTGACTGGATGTAAGACATGAATTTGGAGGTTAACCAGACAGCAGGGAAGACTTAAAGTCTACTTAATCTGAAAGCATGGAAAAGTAAGGCCCATACTTCCAGTGTTCAGGTAGCCATTTAAACAGCTGGGTGGACTTAATGCAATGTACATAAAGTGCCATGCCCAGGGACCCAACACAGTATGAGACCCAGGGCACAAATTATTCATGTCTCCACCGAGATTCAAAACCGCGCCTGAAGTATAATTTATTTGCCAAAATTTGGGGGAAACTGTTTTTGCCATTTTTCGATTTTTGCCAATACCCCTGTTTGCTTGCCGTTTTTTCCGGAAAAAAACATGTTTTTTTGCCAACTATGCTGGAAAGTGATGAATAGTAATAAGCTCATTCTCATGACTTTCCATGTGGCAAGGCATACAAATGAGATTCGCAGTTTTGTTATATAAGAAATGATAGCATTTGACAAAATGTGTATCTAATAATTCAGCAATGGAATCTTCTCTTCAAGAGGGTCTAGAACAGTTTTATGAGTATTTCTAAAGTAGACGGAAGGTAAAGATAAATCCATTGATCATACATTCTCGAAAATGAATTGAGACAATCAAAGTGGAAACAGCGCCACTTCAACATACAATATATTGGCATGTTAATGGGTAATGCAATATATCTCATCTCATAACATGACACGATTAGCCGTATACATAGAAAACAGCTATCCTTATTCAAAGAAAATGGTATGACCTATAAAGCGACAGAGGTGTGGAACTCTTCAGTTAACTCTTCAATTATATATTTCTTATTAAGATTGAATCTCCCAATTAGTTATTCACTGATTCTAAGTAGCTGTTGGAAAAATGTGATCAAATAAGTATTCAGCGAAAAAAATATAATTGTAGATCTGAATTGGAGGTCTCGGCATATATATGCTTGTAAGTTGTCAGAATTACACACTCAGGAATACAAAGTCACATTAGTTTGATAACCGGACTGTCAAAGTCAGTTGAATACATGGTAAAAGGGTGTTAACTGAGTTAATTTCATTAAAAGAAAAGACACATTGTTGCTGTTTAATTGTGACTTGATATGGTTGGTTCATCATATTCTTCCACTTTCTGCTCATTCATCATGAAATAAATATTAAGGAACATGCACAGAGCAGTGAAGTACAAGTAGTGAAGAAAGAACATATGTAAGATCTCAGAAAAATGAGATGTTTTAGATCAATGTGTTTATCCAGGGACATATCCTGAACAACTCCTGATGATATGCACGTGAAGTCTAGTTCAGCTAACAATATTGGAGGTCTCTTTGATGTTTAAAGCAGGACGATCAGCTTACACAACACTAACTCCACAGCTAGAGTGTTCATTATTCACAGGAATGGGACAGCATCGAATGTTACAATGAATTGCTCCTATGCGTCACACTTTAACCCAAAGCACCACCGCATATGTTACCAGTTACAGTGCTTATGCAATAGAGAAGGATTGTTCACATTAATATGTGACATGGGATGTGACAGAATCAAGAATATGTTACAATGAAGTGTCTCTATCTGTCACCTATAAATCCTAAGCACCACTGTGACTATATAGAGAGCTGATAACTACACAACTTGCACATGGATACAATATTGACTGATCGGCAAAATTCTCCCAAACCACAAAGGACACGGCAAAAACAAAACGAACACAAGCAACTGTAGGGGGATAACACTGTCCTCGGTACTCAGAAAACTACTTGAACGTTTGCTTCTCAACAGAATGGAAACATGGATCAATGAAAAAATGGTCTTCCCACATCTGAACAGTCTTAATACATGCGTTTGATAGATGGATGCATCACCTACTTTAATTTCTCCTCGTCCGTCTCGACATCAAGTCGTAACTTTGACTTCATTTCAAGGACTTTGTTGTAACTGAATCGTTATGTCTATCAACTTTGTTTTGTGTGTAAACTATACCATTTACTTTACTGTTGCCTGTACATAACTGTAAACAATTATGGGAATAAAAAAAAAGAAAAGAAAAATAGTCGTAATCACACAACAGTGATCTGTCCCGAGGGATAGTTCTTGAGATTCCACTTCTATATCTTGGTACATCTTGTTTTGCATAAAGTTTGGATGTCCATCTTTACATATATATATATATTGTTTACATATATATGTACTTTCCGTGAGTTGTTACTTGTACCTGTTCTTTGTAATCATATGTTGTAAAACAGCCTGATGAATATTGTCTTACATTACAGAATGATGTTCTGTTTACAGATGAACATTGTACTTCCCAGGGATGTTTCTGTAACTGACACGACTGACACGGTCTGATCTATTGTCAGCTGACATTCATGTACTTGTTTCTTCAGTTACAGGTAACCTTACTTTCTAAGTTTAGAAATATAAAGATACAAGTGAAGCAGATTTTGCACTTTGGTCCGTGGTAATAATTATAATAGAACATTTCTATACCGATATTTCCATGCATAAGCATGCCCAGGAATAAACTAATCTACATGTATACATCAGTTTTGTTCACTAAGTGATGAGCCCTGTACAGGACATCAAACAAATATGTCGAGTGTAGAATGTTGAGAGATATCTACTCTTTGTAAATAGCCTGGCAGAACATCGATCTTCTGTCAAAACACATGTATCTTGTACTAGATAAACTGAAGGTTTCTGTCAAAGAGACAAAGCATATTATTGTCAATATTTGGGATTTAAAACATGGAAAGGAACTTCCTGTTTTATACATGTAATAACAAATCAGAGACAGTGTGATTGTATGTAAGAACTTTAAGATACTTAAGATAACTTAAGATGTTCTAAATGACTTATATTGACTTGTATTGCATTATCTGGATTAAAACTAATTCTATAACTTGGATTGATAGTTATTCTATTCTGCAGAAGTGTTCTATAGCAAAAAATCAAGTTAAGACGGCGGAGAACTTAAGGGCAAGCCCAGACACATTGAGTAGAACGCTTTGCTGATGAAATCTAATAATATTGCTCCCATTTAACGAAAATTCAATATCATCAATTTATATTTTCAGATTGGGGAAATGGAAAGGAGTCAAATTGATAAAGTAAGAGATAAAGAGAAGAATAAGCCCTTACAAAATATTGTGTACTTTTGGAGTAGGAGAACATAAAACAGGATGAATGACAATACACTGCAGATAAATTTAAGAATAAATCTCCCCATTTTACCCAAGGGACAGAATGGCATTCCAAAACACGAGTTTACAAAACCGTTGAATTGGGGATGCCAATCTTAAGCAACAGTGCAATGAATGTAGATAAGTGTATGGTTGTGAGTTGATTAAGCGAAAGTGTCCAGCGAACTGCATACATAATTCCATTTTGAAAATGGTGGAACTGACCTTAATGCTGTTAAGACTTTTGCTCTCACAGAAGGAGATATTTAACTCTCCGTATCGCATACTTTCCCTTTGCACGACAATATGTCGGCCCTCACAAAACTGATGATACCTCAATCCAAAAACGATAATCCATAGTAACTATCACCTTCTTGGGGAAACTACTATCTATTTTGTAATTACTTAATGAGAGATGGAATGGCTCTACCATTACCAAATAGGTATTTAAGAATCTTCGAGGTAGGACGCTGATCTCTCTTGAGACTGACATGAATAACAAGGCTTGCCACCCTTCAGGGACATTTTGATGACTGATACTGAACGTTATACCAAGAATAGGAATGGGGTAAATGTAATTTGTAAAAAGAGCATTTTAAAATTTTAAAATTACATCATGCGCCTTCAGGAATGTCTGATATTGTGTACATTTTGCACCTAAGTCATGAATCTAATTACACATTGATGAGGTGAGGTTTTAACAATATTATTTTGATAGCTAAAGGTTAATGTTAATCCACTGAGAGCGCCCATCACCACGAATAAGCTAACCATGGCTGGTACTACATATACACCTTTTAATGAGCTAAGTAGAAGTTTTTCATACGTGTTAGTTAAGGAAGCCAGCAACCACAATGCTACCCATTGTCGCAAAACCTGAAACCTGTCATGTTTCCTGCACCCAAAACCGTAGTAGAATAAATGATCTGTTTTGAGTTCTTGATCCTAAATCATTACGTATCAAATACAGCACTTCTTTAAATATACTGCTGTACACTTGTTTATACATCACCTGTTTATAGTCTGGTGGTTTCAGGGATCAAACTTTAGTTTTATGTCTACTTTATGACTCAACCTGCTCCAAAAGCTGATGTTGCAACCAAAATTTAGACAAAAAGGTTCTTAATAAAAAGTTTTATTTTGCCATTGCTATTAAGATACAAGTGCGTTTTCTGAATTCCAGTACGAACATGACGATGTTATGCTTCAATGATTACCAAAATACTGCTAAAACACTGCTTATAGTCTATGTATAAATACATACTTCTTTGTATAACATCATCCCAAAAAAGGACATCAGGTGTATATTCAGGGATGCCTGTTGACCGTCTGTGGTTATTTTACGTTACATTTTATATTTCAAACTGAACATCTTCACTTCCAACTTTTAAAATTGGAATGTATTTATCTGACACAGACTGGCATTATGAGTTTGATGTACTTTGTGTAAGCTCTATAAAAGATCTAGTTTTTTGGATACCATATATCTAAGGAGATTAAGACTAACCAATCCAATCTTGAGCAGAATAACGTGATTGTAAAATTTACGTAATAGCGTAAACACAAAAAGTTCTGTTAATTCTGCCTTGAAGATATTTGTACTTGTCCAGTTTAACTTCAGATTTCTATGGTCAGAGAACAGATTTGTTAACATGATTTATATGTGGTGGCATATGTATCAAAATCAGTGGCAAGACCTCTGAAGACGTTCAATCTGGAGCAAAATAATGTGATAGTGAGATTGTGAAGACTTCCCCAACTGTCAAACTCCTTACTGAGAGAGTAGACTAGCTGAACTTATCTCATGATTCATATTTGGACAAATCATAACTTAGATGTTATGAAAATACCTAATCATACCTATGACATTCTGAACACTTCAATGTGTCTTAAATAATTATCCCCACTCCTTTTGATGGTCTGATATCATGCGCTAAATTTAAGAGTTTAGGTAAAGATGTCCATGCTTTGAAAGTGAAATAGGAGAATTGATTCCTATACTGACCACTATAAACAGGTAAGGTATCTTTAATAATCATAATCAAATAAGAAAAAGGATTTTTTATACGTTTCTATCTATCTATCTATCTATCTATATATCTATCTATCTTATCTATCTATCTATCTATCTATCTGTTCTACCTTATGATGACTGCAGAAATGTAGTGATAAATGTGTCAGCAAATGGAAAGCATCGTTGTAAATATATTTTATTTGTAATATATGAAATGACGTAATATCCTTGGGTATTCTTCAACATATAGAGGAATAAAGCATATGTATCTATCTATCTATCTATCTATCTATATATGTATATATCTATCTATCTGTCTATCTATCTATCTGTCTGTCTGTCTGTCTATTTATCTATCTATCTATCTATCTGTATGTCTATCTATCTGTCTATCTATCTATCTATCTATCTATCTATCATGTTTCTCACATATTCTTGAAAGAACTCACAGCCAAGAGTGTGGTGTATAATCAGTCACAGTGGAGCTCTAAAAGCTGTAACATCCCTCATTTCCTGAAGTCTGTAGCTTGCATAAGATGAAGAGGAAATATTTCCTATTTGATTTCCTGTCTATCTCTAACAGGGAATTATGTATTGTTACCTCTGTAGACAGTTACCTGTCACAATGAAATAAAAGTATGCAGCAGCTTTTCATATTTACAATTTAACACATTCTTTCTTTGTATCAAGATCACATTGTAATTAGTTTTTAAGTATGTTTTGACTTCAAGTAAATGGTTTATGGTCAATTAGGCCTAAAATATGGAAAGTTATTCAACAATTCGTTACTTCCGCAGACAGTTCCATATTCACATATGCCGTTTTTGTATCAAGATTACATTGTAGTGAATAGTTTTGTAGCATTGCTTAACTTCATATGAAGGGTATATTGTAAGAATTATTCTACAATTTTATAACTTACACAACCAACAATGACATTTATACATGATGACTTATACATACAACATACAAACCTCTATTGTGGTATGGTATAAAGTAGTAAAATTGATATCGAAGGGGAGCTCCCATGGAGGATATTTAATTTTTACATTGTGTACATATTGTTGCTGTTTTTGAAACATCTGTTGCGGTGATTTATTCAATACAATTTGACTTTTGATTATCAACTGTTATTGAACACTTTGGGACACTTATATAATTATCTCCTACATTGCATATGTTACATACAGAGTATATTTATCTTTAAAAGTATATTTTATTATAACAGAATATAAATCTTTACAAATATTCTCCTTTAAACACAAGAGACAATAGTACAGTGGTTGTGAAGTTTATGATAGCCAGTAAACCACAGCGTTTAGTGCTTTCCATAGTTTCTAGTCTCAATATATTTTTAAAATAAAGTAAAATTAAATAACCAAAAGCTAAACAGAATGTTATGATCCTTCAATTTGATGACAGATTGGCGTGGTTTAATATTGATTACTTGATGATGCTGGACATAATTAAAATGACACCACAACATTATTTTATGTTATCACTATGTGCCAAATGATAACTGAATCAACATTAAGGAACAAACCAAAGGCAGTCAAGTACAGCATGTAGTAGAGATATCTGAAAAGATCTCCGAATAATGAGATGTTTAGATCACTGTACTTATCCAGAGACACATCGATCACAAGGAACAAATCCTGGTGATATTGACATGCAGTCTAGTTCACAGAGTGAAGTCAGGGTAAAGAGCAGGAACTCTCTTTGATGTTTGAAGCAGGACGATCCACTACAGATAAATGACTCTTCAGCTAGATTGTGCATTTGTTACTGAAATGTGACAGCATCACGAACATGTTACAGTGAATTCCTCCTATGTGTCACACATTAATCCTAAGCACCACTGCATATATTACCAGTACAATGCTGATACTTCCGCCACCAACTTGCACGGATAACATACAGCAGCATACCCGGGGTCACAATTTCGGAGACTTCAGTTTTTGTGTTTTTCTTTAAAATATCCAGTAAGTGATCAACAACATCAAATATTAGACATGGATTTCCTTTTATACTCATTGCATGTACTTGAATGAATTAATCGAGGTTGTGAATATTCAATCTATTGATGAATATTGTCATTCACAACATTTATTTAAATTGCCAACTAGATTAATAGTGACGACATTACTAACAACAAAACAGAACAGAATTATATTTCTCTTAATTCACATATTATAGTGACATCGAGAACAGTACGATGGTAGTATATATATAGGATATACCAAAGTTATGGCCAAGGTTAAAGTTTTCTGAAGATGTCCACTGCGGCAATTGAAAAACAATTACCCCAGGAATCTCCGATTCGGGGGCATAAAAAATACAGACATCTCCTCCGTGATTGAATGTTTTCATGGGGGGGAACCTTCTTGGGCTCAGATTTAGTTGACGCATTTTAAATATGGGACGCCATGAAGTCTCGTGTGTCTAGATTCAATTTCTTAAAACGTTTCTCAGAAATATGAACAGATAGTGTTTTAATATTTAAAATTTAGTTAAGTTGGCTTGACATAATCTGAGTATTTGTTAAACGATATTTTTGAGAAATTTGCTCAAGAAATCAATTGCGCAAGCTTGCTTTTTGTAATATCAAATCAACAGAACCATTATTTACAACATATTTCCCTTGTGTACTCATGAAATATTTATTCATACATGTGCATACACTTCTAAATTACTATGGACACAGCGAGGTTATGCGTTATTTACAGGAACGTGACAACAAAGTGTTAATGTTAATCTAAATTCGTCCCTTGTGTCATCCATAAATCCAGTGTTCCATATTCTATTTAGATACTGCACAATAAACATACAGGTACTGCATATCACTCAATCAATGGTTAGGACCTGAATTATTCACAGGTATGTGACAGCATAGTGTTATTGTTGATCTAAATTGCTCCCTTGCGTCATCCATACAACCAATGTATTACATTATATAAGTTAAAACATACTGCACAGTATTGCACAAGTGTTTATGATATTGTATCATGTAAAGCATTAAAGACTATTCATAAAGCCTTATCTTTACCACCAAGAAATGACAAGAATTAAAATCACTAGCAAAATTTGTAAATATTATTTCAAGAAAAGTGTTGTCATTGTCATAGCATTTTCAATCCTATTAATAAACATTGATTTGTTAAAACGCTGTCATCTTACCAACAACTGTGTGTATCCTAAACTTTGTACTGTAGTGTTACACCATCTTGGAGTGTTTCCAATGATAATCATGAACCTTTAAAGGTAATCTGAGTAAGAGAATTGTCAAAATCGACTGTAAGTACTTCAAGCTATTGAAAGTCATCAAACATACTTGTTGTATAAATACAATTTTACATCTTAAAATTCTTTATGCGAGAACCAGGGATGAAAACAATATTTAGCTTTTGCTATGCGTTGCGCTGCGCTGCGCTTCACGCGGGAATCGTCACGCTCTAAGCGGATCTGACGTAATTTCATGACGTCATGTGTGTGCGATCGCACCTTGGTCGTCACTTCAATTTCGGAAACCTTGGCGGAAGGACGCATCAAAATTGGTATTAAAAGGAAGTCGTTTTACATGTAAGTACACAATATTTTATCTTTGCGGACGTTTTGTTAGTGATTATTAACTATAAATTTATAGTTATCATATATATATAACTATACAGATACGTCTGCAGTTGTCTCGTTTTGTATTGATTGACATGTGAGTACTTTCTTCATAAACAACGTTTATGTCATATAAGTTGTAGCCTACATTGTACAATTTTTGCATTGTTACTTATGTGATATTTGTTTATCGTAATACTTTATGCAGTAGTAATTTTAAAATTTGCTAATTCCCTGCTTTCTTACTGGGTTTCCCTTACTGTTTAAATAATGTACAGGCCAACTCCTAGGCACAGACATCGGCTTCGGTAATGGTAAACTCCATTACCAGTTTGGCTTTTGGGACCGAAGCGTTAAATTTATTGGGATTGGGGGGCTCACTTTAGAGAAACTAAAGAGGGATGTCATGGGTGATGTTGATTATCACATGTCTAGGTTAAACCCCGAAATTTTGGTGGTACAGTTAGGGGGGAATGATTTGTGTTGTGCGAACGCTGACCCGGTGAAGATCGCTGGCAAGTTTGTAGATTTCTTCGCAGGCATCAAGCAGAAGTACAATGTTGTTAAACTTGCCGTATGCGAGGAATTCCCACGGTTTACTTGTAGGACAGCTGCTAGTGGGTATGAGGATAAGAGGCGGCAGTTTAACCAGTACCTAAAGGTAATGTTGCCAGAGCGGGGAATGATTTTCTGGCAGCATAAAAAGATGTCTAATTCTTCCCTTTCTCTGTTTCGTCCTGATGGCGTACATTTGTCTCAGGAAGGTACATACAAGTTTTACCGCAGTTTGCGGGGGTGTATAGTCAATGTTTCTGAGTTGCCCAGTTGTGATCTCCCTTCTAGATAATTACCAAGCGGCTCTCACACTACCTGTATTAATGTTGCCTATAACTTATCAAGCAGCTCTGGCTCTACTTTGTAATGCTGACAAAATGTTACCTGAAGCCTTGTATTAACTGTGAAGGTAGACTTATATATTTTAATACTCAGTTAATCAGCGAATCTAAGTTGCTGTTTTAAAATCTGGAACGTATTTTCTATCTGTGGTGATAGGCGGTAGGCCCAACAAGTTTATAACATATCGTTTTTTATTGGGCACATGTATATATCTCGCTCTGCATGTTGGGGGGCACATTACTTATCGCTAGGTGGGTAGGTAAATCATGTTCATGCCATTATTATGCCTTGTCATGTAAATCCCGCTTCATGTTTTTCTTCCATATAGTGTTCGATATCATTTACGCTAGGTGCTATCTACGGTATAGCACATCGTGAGTTATAAATGTATTTCAAGGTGGCGTTTCAACGCGTGCAATTTGTAAATCATGTTTATGCCAATGTTACCTTGTTACTTATATCCCATCAGAACTTGATACGTTTGTTCCTATAGTGGTCGATTACACATAGTGTTCGATATCAATGTTACCTGGTTATTTATATCCCATCAGTACTTGATACGTTCGTTCCTATAGTGGTCGATTACACATAGTGTTCGATATCATTTACGTCAGGTGCTATCTATGGTATAGCTGGTGGTGGATTAAAATTTATATTCAAGGCGGCTTTATTAACATGTATGTTACCTGTAAGTCACGTTTGATGCCAATTTACCTTGTTATTTATATCCACAAGTATTTGATACGTTCGTTCCTATAGTGGTCGAAAACACATTTGGGTACTATCTTTGGTCTGGTATTTTATGGCTGCTTTATAACATGTGTTGTAATTCCCACTATTATAATTTGGGTCTTGTTCCCATAATTTATCAACTAATGATTTGGCTGAGTGCTTTATAATGGATTTCATTGAGATGAATGTTTAAAGCACTAACGTATAACGCATTAATGCTAGGCTACATTGCTGTTTGATAATGAATAGAGAGTCGTTTCTTTCCTGTGATTTATTATTACTAGATCACCTTGGAAATGCCCCGTCCATCACGGAGCAAGAAACGAGGTGGCGTTGAGGTCGTCGCCAACGATGACGACGTAATAGCCCCCCTGCCGAAAATACTCCAGGTTCTAACAAGAGACCCAAGAGGCAGCGGACTCCGAGTACAGCGCTCGAAGGGTTCATCACGGCTCCTCCCGGCAGGGTGTCTCAACCGGATGTTGCTGAAGTTCAGCAGGCCCCAGCCGCCAACATTGTGGATGACGGTGAGGCGATCATTAATCCCTTTGCCGTACAGAGTCCCGTCACTTTCTCTTTAAGCAATCATGATTTGCAACAATTTAAATCGGGTTCAATACCGCTAGGAACCGGGGTTGCAGATAAATTGAAATCCAAAATATGGGATAGAGATTACGTGGAAATGTCTACTTTGTTAGGCGGCGACGATAGCAAATCACAAAAGTTGATGATAACCGTGCAGGGTCAATCTATTTGTTTCCCTGGCCCTACTAAAAGCGTAGCTTTGTCTAGTGACAGATGGCTGACCGCCTTCCACATTTACATGGCCATATATATTCAGAAATATCCAGAAGAGACCCAAGCTATGTTGAAATACATCAGCATTATCAGGGATTTAAATCAAAAAGGAGGAAACTGGCATTCATATGATGTCAATTTTAGAACGTTACGGGTTAGCAACAATTTTGATTGGGGTACGGTCCATTGGGAGCTGTGGTTTCAATCGGTAACTTTTGGGAAGGGTTCTTTTCGTTCCAACAACGGACAGACAAATTTCCCTAGAATTAAGCCAAAACAATCCCTTCCAAGAGGTTTCTGTTCCAAATTTCACAGGGGTTACCAGTGTTTTGACCCACAATCGTGCAAATTCAGTCACGCATGCCCCCAATGTGGAAGCAACCACAGTGCAACCAAATGTGTCCAAAAAGGCAAAGATCTTCCCCCTCATAACGGAACAAAAATGTCTCCCTACTCCAATAAACGCAGATAAATTGGAAGACTGGCTAGAAGGTTATGATTCCCAGTTAGCGGCTTACCTAGTTCAGGGTTTTAGACAGGGTTTCAAATTAGACTATGCTGGGGGCCCGGGGCCGTTAATTTCTTCTGAGTCTACTCTCCAAAGTGCTAAAAACGACCCACATGCACAGCAAAAATGACTGAGTATCCTGCAATCTGGATACCAACTGGAAACTGGGTAATAGGAGTATCCACTTGGTATCCATCTGCTGAAACTAGGTAACCTGGTTTCCAACTAGAATCCATTTTGGATTCTATAACATTAAGTATTTCCGTGATGGAAACCAACTGGAAACATTGATTATGTGTTTCATGTTGGTTTCCATTCCTGGAAATTGCAATCAATGTTTCTATGAAATGGAAACCAACATGAAACCATAATCTGAAGTTTCATGTTAGTTTCCATTCCTGTAAATTGCAATTATTGATTCCAGAAAATAGAAACCAACATGAAACTATCAAATGAAGTTTCATGTTGGTTTCCATTCCTGGAAATCTGCATTGAAAGATTCCATTAAATGGAAACCAACATGAAACTACCACAGCACACATGACTGAGTAACCTGAAATCGGGAAACCAACTGTTTACTTGGTAATAGGGGTATGAACTTGCTATCCTATCACTGAAACTTGGCAACCTGGTTTCCAACTAGAATCCATTTTGGACTCTATGATATGTAATATTTCCGTAAGGGAAACCAACATGAAACTGTAATGTGAAGTTTCATGTTGGTTTCCATTTGTGTAAATTACAATTATTGTTTCCCGAAAATGGAAACCAACATGAAACTATCAAGTGTTATGCAGTGTAATGTAGTGTAATGGAAACAGATAATGAAATAATTAAGAACCCGTGTATCAATGTGTTAACCATTTGTTCAAATCAAAAGACCCATTGAAACCAAATTAGTTATCCATTATTTCAAATTACACATGTATTCAGAGCAAAGTACTAGTAATTCATTATTAATTATTATGATAAACACGTTCAAATATTTTTTTTCAGATGAAGCTTTAACAAAGAATGGTTAACTATACTTTTGAGAAAAATAAAGTCTTGCAAATGTTATATTTATATAAACAAGTAAATAACTGAAACCCTTGATTAATGATATATGATATGTACCGTATTCCTTTTCATTACGACAGTGCCATAACTTATATCAACCATGATATGTTTTTATTGTATTATTCATTGTATTGCGTGTGTAATTTTGGACTTAGTATTTAACATCTAAACAATAATATCAATTACAAACCCTAAGATTCAATGAGCCTTAATTTATTAATTAGATGTAGGTCAAATGTATGCTACGCCGGACGCAGGACGCTCGCTGTCCACCATATGGTGTTATATAACAGTCAGACCATGTGCTCTCCCAGACAAAGAGCTTTGTTCATCATCCACATTTTGGCGCGATTAAATTGCCAGTATAACCCGTGACTGAATGAAGAAACAGAATCTTGTCTGCAGTGGCAACAACTGTTGTCATTCACGGAGGGCAAAGCAACATGATATTTCTACAACTACATGCAGGTACAGTGCGCATTTCATGTAATACTTACAATTCATGTTTTTCTTATTGTGTGTCCAATATGCTAATGATTGATTACATTCTAAAAAACGACCAAATAAGAGTTGTTGTACTGATGTATATTTTTGAATATCATATTATGACCTTTATATTTAGTTAGAATAGGAAATACCCTTTTGAATATTCATGTTTCTTTGATTAATTTGATACTTTTATAACATTTCAGCATTCCTGCACTTATGGGAAACTGGAAGAAGGCGATAGATGACCTCTCACCTTAGCCTACAACCGGTACATGTGTTTCAAAACTTAACCTAAGAACTTATGTAATAATTGCAAATTGCAAATCATAATGTATGAATGCATCGTACTAAAACATTTGAAATAAGTAAAACTGAGGTTGTACCAATTTCGATTGATATCATGTTTATGTTCGTTTTACTTTTGCAGCCTAGAAGAACAGGAAGGAAGCATGTGGTCGGTCAAAGACTTCTGCGCTTGAAGATGAGCATGTGGTCGAAAGATCATTCCCATTGAGGACACATAAAGTATTAATTAAGCTGAAGCTAAAGTGTGAAATCACCCCGGAGGATTAGTGATGTAATAAACCCCGGGCCGTTTACCCGAGGAAAATAAAACCAATTGTTCCTAACATATATTGAATAGTAATTGGCCGGCAGCACAGTATAAATCGATAATATAACCACAGAATTATCAGTGACCAATGCCCTGTTATTTTACCTCGTCATCCAGTTATGACATTTTGCTGGATGATTTATGAAGTAATTTTAAGTAATGCAATTTGTAAATGCATATCTAGGACCTTTATAAATAAGATCACTATATGGTATTGTGTACTTTATATCATTTGAATACATTCCTTAGATTTGATTGTCAGATGTCTTCTCCTTTTTGCATCATTGGTCAAGTATTTGCTCTGCAATTGACGTTTAAATCATAACATGCTTGATATGCGTGTTTAGCACAAAATGCAAATGTCAACCATGGACACCAGGTTGAAACTTACAGTAAACCATTACACTGAAACCTACAGTAAACCTTAACATGGAAACCAGACTGAAACCTACAGTAAACCATTACACTGAAATCACACTGAAACCACACTGAAACCTACAGTAAACCATCACACTGAAACCAGACTGAAACCTAGAGTAAACCATATACTATAACCACACTGAAACCTACAGTAAACCTCAACATTGAAACTAGGTTGAAACCTACAGTAAACCGTAACATGGAAACCAGACTGAAACCTACAATAAACCTAAACATAGAAACCAGGCTGAAACCAACAGTAAACCTGAACATGGAAACCAAGTTAAAACCAAGTGTAAACTAAGAAAAATGGAAACCAAGTGGAAACCAAGTGGAAACCACATATGGAAACTGAGTTGAAACCTAAAAGAAAGTTATTCATGGAAACCAGATGGATACCACTTGGAGGAGTGGGTAATTATTCGCACTGGATACCATCCGGATACTGGTGCAAAATTCAGTTTCAGTGTTGCTGGAAACCACATGGAAACTGTTAAAAACTGTCTGGATACCAACTGGAAATACTGGTTTCCATTTGGTATCCTGTTAGTTTCAGTGTTCTGGAAACCAACTCATTTTTGCTGTGATGCTGTTCAGACAAAACTGAATAAAGAATTGATAGCAGGTAGGATAGCAGGACCGTTTAAACACGCCCCCTTAAAAGACTTACACTTATCTCCATTAGGGTTGTGTCCTAAGAAAGTTCCAGGCCAATACAGAATGATTCATAACTTATCCTACCCTGCGGGGAATTCAATTAATGATGGGATACCTCAAGTTGCGAGCAGGGTTCAGTATACATCGTTAGATGAGGCTACGGACATTATTGTAAAATTAGGCGTGGGGTGTCAAATGGCAAAAACAGATATACAATCAGCGTTTAGAATTATGCCCATCCATCCCGACGATTATCACCTGCTGGGATTTAAGTGGAATGGGGAATATTACTATGACAGGTGCCTGCCTATGGGGGGATCTTCTTCGTGTCAAATTTTCGAGAAATTCAGTACGGCCATGAATTGGATTGCTACTCAGAAACTAGGTATCGAGAATATGCTCCACATTTTGGATGATTTTCTGATAGTTGCAAGGGATGGTGAAAGTTGTCAGATACAACTGAATTCATTTTTGGAATTGTGCGAGGATATCGGGGTGCCTATGGCGCAGGATAAGACTTTCGGTCCGGCGACATGTTTACAATTCCTAGGTATAGAGCTAGATAGCCTGTCAATGGAGGCACGACTTCCTGAGGATAAGCTGCGTAAGGCAACGGAGAGCGTCCTCGCGGTATACAAGAAGAGGAAAGTTAAACTCAGTTCGCTTCAATCACTACTAGGTTACTTAAACTTTACCTGTAAGGTGATCGTGCCAGGCAGAGCATTTTTGAGTAGGTTGTTTGATTTGACTTGCGGGGTGCGTAAGTCTCATCATAGAATACGACTAAACAAAGAAGCAAGAGCTGACTTGAGGTTATGGTTGAATTTCATAAGCAAACATAATGGAAAATCTATATTGCTAAAACGAATTTGGCAATCCAATACCTCCCTCCATTTGTTTACCGATGCCGCGGCATCCACGGGTTTTGGCGTGGTATTCAAATCAAATTGGTCCTTTGGCATTTGGCCGGAGATATGGAAATCATTTAACATCACTCTCTTAGAACTTTTTCCGATCATGTTGGCCGTAAAACTTTGGAGTACTGAGTTGAAGGATAGGTGCATCGTATTTCACACAGACAACATGGCCCTAGTATACATCATTAACAAGCAATCATCAAAAGATCCCATGATTATGTCCGTCATTAGGATTTTGGTTTTAACATGTATGGAATACAATATCCAGTTCAGAGCAGAACATATTCCAGGTCGTTTCAACACGTCAGCAGATCTGCTTTCTCGGTTACAGATCACAAAATTCCTCGCCCAGGCAGCCTGGGCAGACAAGTCCAAAACGCAAATTCCTCCATCCCTTCTTCCAGACAACTTTCAGTTCACGTAGGCACGTTGTTGGGTGCAGCGCTCAGTGTAAATAGTCAGTCCACGTATGCTAGAGCATGGGAATTATTTGTGGAGTTCTGTACAATGTGTTTAAAGAAAGAACCTGAGTTACCGATAGCAGCTGCTGATTGGTCGCTTTTCGTGGCATATATGTTTCATAGGGGATTATCCCCAGCAACAATGAAAACATACATATCTGCCCTTGGTTACATACACAAAATCCGCGGTATGAATGATCAGTCAACTACTTTTGTTGTGCAAAAATTGCTGCAAGGAGCTAGTCGCTTGCAAGGTCGCGTTGAAAATAGATTGCCCATCACCGAAGAGATTTTGGCCAACATGATCAGAGCGATAAGCTCGGTTATCAGTAAACCGTTTGATCAAATATTGTACAGGGCAATGTTCTTTACAGCTTTTCATGTTTTTTTCCGTATTGGAGAGCTTACAGTGCAGAGTCACGGATTGGTATCTTCTTTGCAGGTGCAAGATGTATCATTCTCCGACAACGCGGCGCGTATAAACATTTCCAAGTTTAAGCACAATTCTTCTAATTCTTCTTATTTTGGAACGCTCAAACGATCAAATTTGTCCTGCCACAGCGCTAGGGGAATTCTTAAAGGTAAGGTCCCTGACAACTGGGCCGCTTTTTTGTGACCGAAACTTTCGTCCAATTTTGAGATCAAAATTCAATCAAACTTTGACGAATATTCTCAGATTCATCCGTTTGGATTCCTCATGATACAAGGGGCATAGCTTTAGAATAGGCGCGGCGAGTTCGGCAGCTCGGAAGGGCTGGTCTGACGCGAAAATTAGACATAGAGGCTGCTGGAATTCTGATGCCTTTAAAACATACATACGTTTGCAGTTGTAAATGAAAACAAAATGCTGCTATCGGTACGCCAACTCACTAGTAAAAGAAAAGGGGCTTAGTTCGTTAATTTTGTATAGGAAACGGTGGTTTCAATTGTTTTTCGCATGTGCAAAAATGGCTGAAATTCCATTGTTATAGCTGTGTCACGTGTTCCTATTCGCATGTGCAATAGGAGTGCGGGGTTAATAGCGTTAGTCGTAGAATGATAGTATTGTTGTATTAGGGGTCCGAAATTTCACTGTTATTGTTGTCTCACGTGTTCCTATTCGCATGTGCAATAGGAGTTCGTGGTTTAAAGCGTTAGTTTGGGTATGATATTATTGTTATTAATATAAGGAGTCCGAGGGTAAACTGGATACCCTTTCATTAAAACTGTGAATATGTAATGACGGTTTTCGTTACTTTGTCATTATTGCAATAGTTCATCATATATTACATATATGTATATAGTTCCAATATCGGGACCTTCTTTCTGCTGTGTACTATATGTTTTCAGGCCGCGAATCTCCATGTACTGAACTGATTTCGCGCACGGCCGTGCGCGTGCAGACACTGGCAGACATTCGTGGAAGTTTGTGGACTGTGGGTGGAACATTGTGCCTAATAAAGTGTTCGAACATTCCTTTCAAAGGCTTTGTGAAAGGAGAGTGCAGTTAAACCCACAGGTTAACTGTTATAATGAATAACCCACGTTAGTGGAAACTCTTGGTAATATAAGATGCCATCGCGTTTTATAACATTGTTTTGGATACTTTTGAGGAGGTTGGCTTGATTTTAACAATTCCGTTTTTACCTAAGGCTGTCTGCGGGTGGGGTATAGTGTTCCACTATTTTGGCACTAATTTACCCTCACCTTTGGGGAATAAATTTGTCAATTACCTACAAATTGAAATGTTCAAGTTCAAATGGGTAAATATTCTGACTAAAGGTTATGATAAAATCCTAGACTTGAATACAAACAAGACTATCACACACAGATCCAATATCACAACACATTTTAGCGTCAGTCAATAATAATAATAATAATGAGGATACTTATATCGCGCTGGACTCCACACCACAAAGGGCCATGCTCAAAGCGCTACACACATTATTACCCTGGTGTAAGGACCAACATCGTTCCTTTTTTCATTCTCAACTCCCTTGGGAGTATGCAACCCGGGCTGCCAATTAAGGCGCTCGAAGGTTATCTGTCACATTGCCTGCACTTCCAAACCAGGTACTCAATTGTACTGCTGAGTGAACAGAGGCACATTTCGAATAAAGTCCCTTGCCCAAGGTGACACCACAAGCCTCTCAACTCATGTCTCAGTGTGGGGCAGGGAATCACCCTTCAAACTCTCAGTTTTCATTCAGCAATGAGGCGGGTAACCCACCCATCCAGCGAGCCACGCCCGTTGTTGCTGAAGTTAACTGATAGCGGTCGACTGAGCTATGCACAGGACCACGTGCCACCACTATATAACAGCACTATGTTTACAATTTTTAAAGAGTTGTTTTCAATTCTCCGATGGATGAAGAACACTTAATTACTTTAAGCTAAAACTTTGCTGCTATTCTAAGAAAGAAAATCATGATTTACTATTAAAGTAAGATCCAGTATCAGGAACAATATTGTCCTTGGGCAGGTTATTTAAATGTAAATTTCGAGATTTCAGTAAGGGAAAACACTCATTACTACACAGAACGATTTGTGTTACTGAATGCGAAATGGGCTGCTGATAATGAAGATAATGTTTATGCTGTAGTTCATTTTAACACATTTTTTGTACTGACAGGAGAAATCTGCTAGATTTTATACACTCATTCGTACATCTTTGTGTTCTGTTAATGTTATTGAAATAAATAAACAGGAAGAACATTCTAGAATATCCTTGAATGTAAACCAAAAAACTCCTTATAGCTTTTGTGATAAACATAATCTTCAATACTTGTATGTGTTTGTAATATACGTTTAGTGATATTTACAATAACATGCCTTCCTTAATCAGCAAGTCTAGTTGATAAACTTGTAAACCATATATTTGTTGTCAAATTTCCTTCTACATGTATGATTTCAAAAATACGACCCCAATGTTTCAGTTAGTGAAAGGACGAATGCTTCTCTCTGCACTCTCTTGCAACTGACGTCCATAGTCTAGTGGTTTCATTAATGCATTATTTTATGCCTGATTATCCCCGCAAAACGTAGTTAAAATGGGTATGCAAATGACCTTCGTTTGCCCGTAATTCCGTCCGTGCCAACAGCCACTATACTATATGTTTACAAAGCACTTTATGAGAACTTTTGTCATACGTGTTAGTACAGGGGGAAGGCCTGCAAATTCAATGCTACTCTTTGTGGTAAAACGACAAGTCTTCTGCATTCTTACTATCAATACATTCGTTCCTCTCAGTTCCTAACCAAGACGCAGCAGCTTGTTTAACTATTCTGCTTACCTTGTTTATACAATTTAAACCACCTGTTTATGGTCTGATTGTTTCATAGATCAAACTGCACTTTTATGTCTATTTTATTGCTCAACCTGATGTTGAAACCAAAACCTAGACAAACAGGGCTCTTTACTTTAATATCAAGAATAAGTTTTATTTTGCATATTCTTAAGATATGCGAGTTTCCTGAACCTGATGCCGTTATGGTACAGTGATTACCAAAAAACAGTACCACACTACTTCTATCTGTAGACCTCCTATGCACAGAAACATCTTTTGTTGTATAACACTATACAAAACACCAGACACAAAACAAAGACATAAGGTGTAAATTCCGTGATAACTCTGGTCGTATTTGGTTTCTTCTTATTTTTAAAGGCGCTGTAGCACGTTTTCTAAATGAAATAAAGTGATCTCTCGAAAGGTAAATAAATGTTATCAATGACTAATTAATACTCCTGAATCAATTAAAAGAGTTCTTAAACGAATGTACAATTTACTTTGTTCGGTTAAGCCATGCGAAACCATTTCTTTGTAAGGCGTTCACATTTAAATGACCGCTCGAGGGTAGTTCAAGTAATCTGACTGATGTAGTGATATCATAATATTCAGAGTAGAGTTTTAATTATAGTACCATCTCAACTATCTTGCAGTCTGAAGTCACAAGTTCGCGTGAGAACTCAAGTCTACATCTCATACTGAAGAGTTTCACACCACTGTCGCTTCATACTTCACCCCATTTTCTTTCAATAAGGATAACCGTTTACATGTATTTCAATGTGACAAGTAACTGTCTACGGAAGTAAAAATACATAACACACCTGGAGGTATTTATCTTCATGCATTGATTTTCGTCAACATGATGACATGTTTGCGTGGTTTAATTTACTTAATTAAGTTGATATGTTAGGACTGGATATCTGTAAATTACAGGACCACAAAATAATAACCAATCACTCTGTACTGAACCAGAAAATCACCGTTAGTAACAGCACGGATTGATCAAGTACAGAAATTCAAGAATGTTGTAACATCTCAAAATAAGGCGACGTTGATGACTGTACTCTGTGTTATGTTGAAGCATGACAATCTACTTCATTGAACGTTTTCCACATCAATATCAACAATCAGGGTGTGGAATCTTCACAGGGATGTGACAGTATCACGAACATGTTACAATGACATGTCCTACATATCATCCATCAATCCTAAATATCATTATGATCCCCAATTTGCATATGGTTGATAAAGGCTATGGATATTTAAGCTATTGATGAACATATGGTTATCGTTCAAAATATTTATGACAAAATAAAACTTAGCAAATATTACTGTGTGAATCGAGGCCTATATTCAAGTATCTTTTTCAATTATAGAAAAGACAAATCTTTGTTGCCCTTTTTTCTAGTTTGCTCAAAGCATTAGCACTCATTCTCCAGAAAGTAAATTACTGGAGCTATTATCAGGATATTGATGAACATGTCCTCAGGTCTGTCTTCCAGATATAAATGTTATTTAGAGAAACTCTAGAGTAATTAGAAAGGCAGGATGTTGGGGTTTATTGAAGAAGTTTGTTGAAGAACATTGACTAGAGGTAATTAATCTTTGTAACAAATACATTTACATACAATTTATATGCAGACTTTTTTTTACATTCATTATCAGAACATGTTTGTGTGCAGTTGTCTTCTTGCATTTCAGGATGTTGGGGTTTATTGAAGAAGTTTGTTGAAGAATATTGACTAGAGGTAATTAATCTTTGTAACAAATACATGTACATACAATTTATATGCAGACTTTTTTTTTATTAGATTCATTATCAGTACATGTTTGTGTGCAGTTGTCTTCTGGCATTTCATTTAAATGTAAATATCGGGAGTCATTACTTCACGGGATGTTTTATCTTATAGAGTTTGATTTCAAATACTTACAAAAGAAGTCTTTTATTTTTTGTGTGTGTGACTATGAAATAGAAATGAAATAACTATTTATTTGTTTTGTTTTGATACTATAAAGGTGGGTTTAGAAGTGGTTGTTGTTATGTCTAGCAGATGACTTTAGCCTCACCTTAAGTGGTTTGTAAGTTTCGTCGAAATGTTAGAGATTACATTAATTAATATTCCCATGTGCTTTGTCAAAACAGACACATTCTAATTATAATATGCAACCGATGTTCAAATAGGTTCCCCTTACATCAAATTAAGTAATCAATATGCCTAAAAAGAGAAATAGACAAAAATGAAAAGTGAATAAGATTTTTGAGAAAAAATACACAATCCCGGTCAAAACATGCCTTATTCACAGGAATGTGACAGCTTAGTCTTAGTGTTACTTTACATTCAGCTCTTGTTCCATGCATACATCCAATGTACCATACTTGTTACAATATACTGGACACTAGTTGTACTGAATATCACTCAGTCCATAGCTAGGTGATGCATTTATTCAAAGGAATGTAACAGTATCACCAATATATTACACTGCTTCATTGTAACAAATATAATGATTTGTTTCGTTTTGAGTTTAATTGATTGACTTGTAATCTATACTTTTGTTGTAAAATGTCATCCCATAAATTGGCTTTCACAAACACAGGACAATGTAAACTTTGAATCATTGTTTCACTAATTCATTAGAGTCAACGATATGTGGGTTAAACATATTTATATCACGGATTGTGGACTGGTAAAGAAACTGCAATAGCTTATCTGAATACCGCTCCCGGCACCAATTGTAAAGTATGAAAATTGGATACTTTGTTCTGTATCCCTTTTTCATAAGATAAAATATATTTAAACAAATTGGAAATCCCCTTCTGGACTAGAGAGAGTTTTCCCATTCACGATAGGTGGTAAGGAGAAACTGAAGTGAATATACCAACAGCTTATAAAACAACCAAAGCATTGTCTTTCGTGATATTATAAATCATTTTCAAAGGAGAGTGACATATTGGGACCATGTAATGTTCGGATGCCATTTCATTGACTAGTCCAAGAAACAAGTTGGACTTGTAGTAGAGTATAGTTCTTGAGGGAAAGATCAACAATATTTATTAAATTATAATTACATAGAAATGATAGTGTCAAGGTGACTGTCGGTTTTGAAAATATGATTTCCCGTGTAATAAGACGAGTGACCGTGCAATGCAATATGTGCAGATACATGTACATGTAGGTTGTGAGATAGTTTGGGGAGATTACTGGACCTGGACCCCTTTCACAAAGCACTAAGGTGATCGTAAGTCACCAAGGTAACCTTATTACAATATTAAAGAATGGGAGTTAAAGTTAACCTTAGTAAAGGTTGCTTTGTGAAAGGAGGCCCTGGGAGGGATCAATCTTTTTGTTTAAGAATGTTTTTAAATAAAAGTTATTTGCTTAGTAACAACAGATGGAACGAAATTGTGTTAGACAATGAAACCTCTCCCAATGACCTTGCTAGATAGTTAATTGTACGGTTGAGAGATTGCTGGGCGAACTTAACCCTCCCCTAATAGCTTCAGGAGAGAATTCCATTTCAAAATAGGTGTTTAAGAGAAAATGAAGTTAAAAATTTTCCCACAGACTTGTATGATCAGTTCGGTCACGCTGACTCCGAGTAAGCAGCTCCTCTATCACAATTCCACTCAGGATTGACGAGTTTCGTCTGGGGTCTCAAAGAGACTTATTTTTCCACAATAACCACACAGACGCTGGTTCATCCTAATTTTTTCATAAACTGCATCACTTATGTACGAACAGTCAGATTTATTCAATTAATGTAGTGAGTATGCTGTTCTGACAACGAACAACAAATCAACAGTATTAATTATCAACATTCCACCCTGTATTCTTTAAGATAACCATTGGAAAATAATGATATAGACATCAACGGAAATATATAATAGGATTTAATGTACTTTAATTAATCTTTTTGAGACGATGTCTGCTAAAAACATTGCACAACTCTTCTAATTATTTATATCAGCATCATCATCATCATCATCATCATGATCATCATAACCTACTCCTACCATTTGCGTCTGATTATACAATTTAGTATATAAACACAGGGGACATGTATCTCTCAATGAGTTTCCAACATGTTATCATTTACGTAGGTCTGTTCCTCACTACTTCTTCAAAATGTTGAACTAAAAATCAATATATTTCTGCACTGAGGCATTTCTCTGAGTTAAATCATTCTGTCACGATATGGGAAATCTAAGAGAGTTAACTGTTAAATAGAATGATTGAGTGCAGATTTATTGTACACTTGAACTTAGATAATGATAATTAAATAAATCAGTCATGGAATATTTTATTTCGCAATGCATAAGATATTTGACGTTAATGGTTTTGCTGGTAAGGTATTTATGTTGTTTTTATATTTTACAATATAAGCTAGGATCGTGAAATCAACTCTTGACTTTCAATGAAACGATGTTTGTAAGAAAATGTATACCAACATCCATGCTCTGAGGGGTATCATGCATACTAGAATAATACAATGATAATATTAAATAAAATAACTAACAATACCATAGTTTGAATGGGATCATGCATACTATCTATCAATAATATAAAAAATACCTCTACCTCTTTCAGTATGACTGATCATGGATGAAAACAAGACTTAATGATGAGTAGCAACTACACAACATGTAGACAATCTGTAACCTGTTATCTGTTTATATATATTTATCACTGGTTGATTATGAAATTATTCATATCCCAATGCTTTTATAAGCAAAACACCCTTCAATGCCAGAAAATGTGAAGAGGAAATAGAAATAATAGACCACAATTCAACTGTGCTTTAATCAATTTAGACGTCAATATGTTTGCTTCTGTGCAGTAAATTCAAAAGATTAAAGTGACATCCAGTTCGGACACTATGAAGAGGCTATACAAAATATTCTTAAAAATTAAAAAAAAAATTAAAACTCTGAATGCTCAGTGATATATTGGAAGTCGAAAGGTGCAATGCACTTCAATTCTGTGAGCATTCATAAAAATAATAGTAGGATTTATTGCCAGGGCGCTTCCTGTTGCTATGGATCCCAATATGAATATTTATTGAAGTAAAATGTTTGCATTTTAAAGTGATTCATCTATGCTGCTTCCGCCTCCATTTATATTATCGTTTTTGGATAACTGTACTTTTCTTAACTGTTTTTGCACAGTCAATGCATCTTGAAGGACTATATCTCTCATAAATAATAACTTAAGTTATCATGTTGGAAATATTTTGCAATACCATAATGTAATGAAATAATTAATTCATAATGTTATGACATTACAGCAATAAAATAATATAGTTATTATAGTACATGTGTATAGGACCATTTTCATGCTCAAAGGGCATCGTTTGTATTATCGCCCTAAAGTAAATGCTCTTTCAATACCTCTATTAAGCGCTCCCAGCGACCCTGTAGATCCATGCAGGTATTGACTTAATACAGTGTGAAGGAAGTGCCCTGCCAAGGGACAAAACACAATATGAGACCCATATCACACAAGATGTTTCCACCGGTATTCTATTGCCTTGGGAGGCCACCACGCTAACCACTACACAATTTTTCTCCATGTCAGTATTTCAGAGAAGTAGATATTTGTAAATTTTATCAACTCGTATTGATATATTTGATAACAGGGAATACCTGTGCGAGACCCTATATATGTTTAAGAAAGATTGAGTATTATTATATATTACAATTGAACTGTTTGACTGGCATGCGCAGTTGTTGATGGAATTGCGATGGTTTTATTGTAATTTCAGAAATACCAATACTGCAATGAGGTGTCAGAAAACCTTTTCGATTGTTCTTAAATAAATAATAATACATTTCCAGTGATACGTCCCATTCTACCGATGAGACCAGCAATTCATGAAAACAGGTGTGTAGTGTTTAGTAAGTTTGGTAACCCAGATATTTTACACAAAGACATTAAAAGTAATAAGTTTATAATAAACAACAGTTTCTCACATGACCTTATCATGTAACAATATCTGTATTTTTGCTTTTTGAATAATATTTCATGTAATTTTAAATATAAAAATGTATGATAGTGAACTTAAGTAACTTATTTTCCGAGAAACTAGAAAACGACTCATGATTCGAAAGAACCGATTTAGAAAGAAAGATATAGATTAACTGTCATGAAAACTTTATAACCATTTCAAAATAAGTAATGAATTGAATGTCAAACACTTTATTGTTGTGAAGTAGATTTCATATATTATATTGAAGTTCGATTCTGACACAGTGAAAAAGGATATTTTAAACTGAAGGATAATTCTAAAGTCCAACAATTAAATTTAGATATATCATCCGTACCTATTGAAACTTTTAAACTTTTAAACCTATTATGAGATCAAAATTAAAAATAATATGTTCATTTGATTTTTTAATAGAGACACACATATATATCAAGTTTCTCACATGATGCATTTTTTTTGTCTTTTTGACATTTTGTTTTATTTGATATCATGTTACATAACAAATGTCCGATCTTGTAAGTGAAGTAACTGCATCTTTATGTTCTTAGCAAATAGAAAAGGACTCGTGATTTTGTAAGAATAAATATATAGATTTACCTCAAAATAAAAACGATATGAACATATTTCAAACTAAAAACTGATTTGAATGTCAAAGAATATTTTGCTTTGAAGTGAATTCACTAGGTTATATTGACGTACAATATTGACACAGTGAAAATGGATATTTCATAAAGTAACATTCTAAAGTTCAACAATTCCATTTAGATATATCATTCACAACCATCAAAACTTTGAAACTTTGAAACTTTGAAACTTTGAAAATTCAAATTGAAAAAATGTTCAACTTTTAATACATGTTTTCACAAGCCCAGTCATTCTTTCCTGCAGATATTTAAATGTAACACGCATTCCCCCACCTCATTCCGAGGATACACACCATGTTATCAAATATAAAACTACAGACTACATATTGAAATTGTCTATATCCAATTGTATGTGGATAAGACCATATTTATGTTTTCATCATTGTCTTGTTAGTAAAGTTCCGTCTCTCACATATCTTCTTACCTCTTTGCTAAGTCTGACATTTTATTCAAATATGATTTCCTGTCGCAACAGCACAATGACATGATATACAATTTCAGAACTATCCAAAAATTGTCTATGTATTACGTTTAAATTATACATGCATATAATACAACATATTCGTCATTTCCCCGAGTTTTTAATATGATGGGTGACAATCCTGTGTTCCGCAGACTAAATACTACACTTGAAAATCACTGGAGACCTCCGTGCTTTTGTTCCATAGGGCAGTTTATGTAACACACAATTTCTCTTCTAATATCCTCTTAATGCTTATTGTCATGAGTTTGTCCATTAAAGGGGCAGTAGGATGTTTTTTGCAAATTTTATTTTTTTAAATTTCCCATTTATATAATAGTTTATGTTATTTATATTTACTTTAGAGGGTAAAACATTGTATTACACAAACGAATTATCCGTAGTGGTTGAAACGATGTTGCATATAAAGCAAACATTGCATGAGGGCCATTTTATTGTGAACACATTTTATTATTTTGAATGACAAAAACGATTCCCATGGCCTTACTGAGCCATGTACACTCATGTTTAATTTGATCTTCCGAAGAGAGAAGGGGATTTCACTATTGGTGAAATTATTTTTCAAATACATTTCATCGACTTAATTGAGCGAAAAAACGTGCTACTGCTCCTTTAAGACCTGCAGCAGACTGACATGAAGCGGCGGATACAGTTTGTCACCAGCTTCCATCTGTACCTACGTCTTATTGTCCGTCTGTCTGTGATTACATCGTTTCTGGAGCAGTTCTCAAAAAGTAATTGCCATTTACATGTAGATGAGCCTTTTGGGAGTTTCGGCATTTTAAAAATTGTTTTTCTGTTTCCATGGCAACATTTTGGACTTTGTGTTTTAGAAAGATAATAACTTGAATTGAATTGGGGGAAGGAGGATACATATTTTTACGAGCAAAAACACCTTGGCTGCTTCTTTGAAAGATGTAGGGATCATTTAACTTTGATGACGATGGCATTATTTTCAACTGCCCAAACCATTTGAATATTAATAAAGAAATTTAAACAATACATCAATAAATGAATTTAAGTTGTTGAAATGTACAGCAGTTGATAAATAGTAATTTCTGTACCACAAAATGTAATTGGAGATTACATATGCATATCAATAAATACATATATTAATGTCAGTGAAGGGATTTTAAACTGGCAATGAAACTCTTGCATCCATAACATCGTTACACAGTTTTCACAGTCACAACGATTTAACAATGACAAATGTATGTCGATATAATGTCGTATGAAATACTTTGACGGATTGTGTAAAAGTAATTTTAGATTTGTTGGCATGAATGCTAAGATTAAGTGCTCATAGAAGATGAACCTGAACAACTGCAGCTGATATATATGTATCAACGTCATTTTGACTATGGGTTTGAACTAGAAGGTACAGATACTACCATGTTGCAAGGATAATACCAGATGATATGTTTTAGAATACATAAACGTCAACGGATAAACAAACTCATTGAAATTCACGACACTAAAGATCTTGACATAGAGCCATATTATGAGAAAGCCTCAGTTCATCAAAGCTTTATACAAAGAACATAAACCAATATCAATGGCGCCCTTGTCAGATTTACCACTTAATTGATATTCTGAACTGATCAGATCAAAAGGCATGTCAGAAGCAACAAGATAAATGTTCTAATTAATTAATATGTTGTCCTCATATATCAGTTTAGTATAAAGAGGATTAGAAGGCTGCTCACAGTTCTTCAGTTATTTCAGTTAAGGTCCTGATGCAGTGGAACCAGGGAGATTGACGTTCATCAAATAAACAGTTGTCATCATCATCTCCATCATTCAAAAAAAAATCTTGTTTCTAATTGAAATCATTAAATAACCACGTTAGATATTGTTCTGCATTAGTAAGAGAAGATATTTGCAACATCAGTTTAAAAATGTGTTTCTAATCTACACCCTAGGCATGAACGGGTTATCGCAGGCTGACAAAATGTTTTTTCGTAAATAAACCTATTAGTTTGATTTAATATAAAAATTAAAATTGAATTAAATATTTTACAAGAAATGGCCGTCATAAAACATTTCATTTTTACTCGGACTTCATTAGTAGGTTCGTCAGTTAATTAAGAAATAATATAAGGTGGAATATTATTCCATATATAACATCTTAATGGTTTACACTTGTGTCGTCATATTGACAAGAATTGATTCTGATGTGACAATCGAATCCCATTGTGTCCAACTCCAATTGTGGCTCTCGTGATTTATTCTTCTTAATTCGTTATATGATAATGATATTAAATTGAAGGTCGTTTAATACTCTCTATTAATCTGTTAAACTATATAATAACAGACGTGAAATAAAAGTAGATGGGCACATAGATGTATGAGCAGAATCCAACACGTATTGCACAACTTCTATACATTCTCTATTATATTAATCTCTTTGACTATATCATAATATCACAAAAATAAAAGTAAGTAGACAAATAGATGTTGAAAACATTAATATAGCAATATCAAGCAGTTATAACACTACCAGTGTCAATTCACTCTCCAATTCCGAATTATTAACAAGTTTTCCAAATCAAGTGATACATATTTTTATTGATTGGTGAACAGTTACTTTAACAACGCATCTCCTCACAGTAAACGCACTTCCTTACACAACGCTAGAATACAATTTAATCAGGTGAGTGAGCAGAAAATAAATACTATCCAACACTTAAACATCTTACGTCTGTCAAAGTGACATTATTGTCCTGATTAACATTTTTGAAAGGCCAAATCAGAACTTCCAGTTAGTTTGTTTAACCACATGCGACCAACACATTACTGTAGATTAAACTGAGTGTTATATGAATTCAAAGGGACATTATTGAGTTCAAATAAACGATGTCCGTTTGAAACATGGGCCATTTCTTCAGAGGTCAAATGCTGAATAATTTAAATGAACGTGCCAATCGTGAATGCGGCACTTAACAGTCAACCTGCACCTGTTTTGCAATTAACCTGCCTAAATGTTTAACTTTAATTGATTTCACGTCTTTGTTTGGTGCTGCAAGTTTTCTTTCAGAAGTTAAGATTTCCGGATTGTTTAGATAGTTGAAGGGAGAAACAAATGATGTTAATCTACCTTTGCATAGTAACTGCATTAGACTAGGATAGCTTTAAGTCTTTATACTTCAAAGGGCATGAAGCTGTCAATTTGATAGTTTTGAGACATTAGGCACTAGAACAAAATCACTTGTAAATTTAATCATGATATGCTCGTAATATAGGTGTTATATATATGTAAGTATGTACTGAATATTCAAACATTTCACATATACAATACAGCTATGAAATTAATAAACCCATGCATTATTAAAATACGACCCAACAAGTAAATGTTTAAATATCGTGATTAGTTAATAGACAAAATTAATGGCATAAAACATTATGAATGAAAAAACAGTGAATCCATTAGATCATAATAATGAGCATTGATTAATCTACATTTTTATGGTATACATATTTATATACAATTATCTGAAATCCTTTAACAAATACATATATGCATTATAAAATATATGCAGTCATGAAACAAGTTAATGGTGTTTATTTTTACATTTTGAGTTTGTTTTCCCCCCTGATTATTGTGTTTGGGTTGGTTCAATATTTAAACTCACATTTGACTGGATTATATGTAAGACATGAATTTGGAGGTTAACCAGACAGCAGGGAAGACTTAAAGTCTACTTTATCTGAGAGCATGGAAAAGTAAGGCCCATACGTCCAGTGTTCAGGTAGCCATTTAAACAGCTGGGTGGACTTAATGCAATGTACATAAAGTGCCATGCCCAGGGACCCAACACAGTATGAGACCCAGGGCACAAATTATTCATGTCTCCACCGAGATTCAAAACCGCGCCTTTGCATGATGATAAAGCATGTTTACCACTACACCATTGTGCTATACCGAATAATGTGTCTCACTTGGACTACCAACAAATACGAATAATGTTTTCTATCATGAAGACATTTTTTAAAGACTGTCAGAAATCTGTTAAAAAAAGAAATATAACAATGCACAAAAAAGAAAAGACATATGATATAGTTTATTAATGAAACAAGACAATGATGAAAAAAAATGAATTTTGAAATGGTTGACTTTTTACAGGGTCAAGTGGACCCAATCACCCTGTCTAAACAATCTTCTTCAATGTGTTTACACACAAGTTAATAATCGCTTTAGGGGAAAAACAGTTGATTAGTCTGGAAAGTGATGAATAGTAATAAGTTCATTCTCATGACTTTCCATGTGGCAAAGCATACAAAAGAGATTGGCAGTTTCGTTATATAAGAAATGATAGCATTTGACAAAATGTGTATCTAATGATTCAGCAATGGAATCTTCTCTTCAAGAGGGTCTAGAACAGTTTTATGAGTATTTCTAAAGTAGACGGAAGGTAAAGATAAATCCATTGATAATACATTCTCGAAAATGAATTGAGACAATCAAAGTGGAAACAGCGCCACTTCAACATACCATATATTGGCATGTTAATGGATAATGCAATATATCTCATCTCATAACATGACACGATTAGCCGTATACATAGAAAACAGCTATCCTTATTCAAAGAAATAGTATGACCTATAAAGCGACAGAGGTGTGGAACTCTTCAGTTAACTCTTCAATTATGTATTTCTTATTAAGATTGAATCTCCCAATTAGGTATTTAATGATTCTAAGTAGCTGTGGGAAAAATGTTATCAAATAAGTATTCAGCGAAAAAATATAATTGTAGATCTGAATTGGAGGTCTCGGCATATATATGCTTGTAAGTTGTCAGAATTACACACTCAGGAATAGAAAGTCACATTAGTTTGATAACCGCACTGTCAAAGTCAGTTGAATACATGGTAAAAGGGTGTTAACTGAGTTAATTTCATTCAAAGAAATGACACATTGTTGCTGTTTAATTGTGACTTGATATGGTTGGTTCATCATATTCTTCCACTTTCTGCTCATTCATCATGAAATAAATAATAAGGAACATGCACAGAGCAGTCAAGTACAAGTAGTGAAGAAAGAACATATGTAAGATCTCAGAAAAATGAGATGTTTTAGATCAATGTGTTTATCCAGGGACATATCCTGAACAACTCCTGATGATATGCACGTGAAGTCTAGTTCAGCTAACAATATTGGAGCTCTCTTTGATGTTTGAAGCAGGACGATCAACTTACACAACAATAACTTCACAACTAGATTGTGCATTATTCACAGGAATCTTACAGCATCATATGTTACAATGAATTGCTCCTATGTGTCACACTTTAACCCAAAGCACCACCGCATATGTTACCAATTACAGTGCTTATGCAATAGAAGGGTTGTTCACATCAATTATTTGACATGGGATGTGACAGAATCAAGAATATGTTACAATGAAGTGTCCCTATGTGTCACCTATAAATCCTAAGCACTACTGTGACTATATAGAGAGCTGATAACTACACAACTTGCACATGGATACAATATTGACTGATCAGCAAAATGTTCCCAAACCACAAAGGACACGGAAAAAACAAAACTAACACAAGCAACTGTAGGGGGATAACACTGTCCTCGGTACTCAGAAAACTACTTGAACGTTTGCTTCTCAACAGAATGGAAACATGGATCAGTGAAAAAATGGTCTTCCCACATCTTCTCCAATTTGGATTCCTTAAAAACGCCGGAGCTGAGACATCATGTCTCAGCCTCTTCGAAAATCTCTCTTATTACACACAGAGGAAATCATCTGTCTTCTGCTCTTCTCGATAAGGCCAAGGCGTTTGATAGTTTGGTTAAATGGGCTATTTATTAAGCTATATGATATTAGCATAAAAGGGAAGACATGGCGTCTATTACGTCATATGTACTCGTCTATGCAGTCATATGTCACACACTCAGAATGTCAGTCAGAACTGATTCGAGTGAAACAGGGAGTTGGACATGGTCGAGTAATGTCTGCCTTGTTCTTTACGGTCTACATTAATGACCTTATAAATGATCTTGATGAAATTGATCTTGGACCTCAGCTACCACGGGGACACTATCCAGGACAACTTCTTGCAGATGACACTACTGTTGTAAACAGCTCAACCAACAGTATTCAGCGCCTCCTCAATATTGTCTACTAGTATGCCTGCAAGTGGCAACTTGTGTACAATGTAAGTAAAGTGCACTGCTGACGTTTTCTCCGTATCAACATAACCTACATCTACATTGTACCAATATTCTGCGGAGAAGATGAACTTCCCCACACAGACTCTGTCATATATGAAGGAGTACATATAAGCACCCAGAAACGCTCACTTGAACGATCACAAATGATATCATATCATCATATAAATCATAGCTCTGGACTCTGGATTAAATCCTATAGCATATGTACGTATCTGGGAGAGAGTCATCCTTCCCTGTGCTCTGTATGGATGCAATGTATGGGGACAACTCAGCTCAAAGGAATATGACATGCTTGATATCAACAATATTTTTGCAAACAAAAATCAAGGTTTTTCCAAAGCAAACAGCCAATCAAGTTGTGTTAGATTGCTTAGATATAACCAGTATACAAGGCTACATAGACAAGAAAGCTATTCTCATGTTCGGAAAACGTTGTAGATCACACTGTGATATGTACTGATTGTAATATATTTATGTACCGTCTTAGACAACATCAATACGATAAAACTGTAAACACCGAATATAAGAAATCCCCAATGTTCAACATGCTTCGACTTGTCAAGAAATATGACATGCATGATCTGGTACAGAACTATATTGATAAATAGAGATTATTACCAGAGTATGTTTTGATATCGTAAATATCACTATATAAACAATACAAATTGTATAAGGCGAGGTTTTCCGAGCCTAATACATAATTTTTATTGTTTATATAGTGATATTTACGATATCAAAACATACGAGGGTAATAATTTCTTTATCATATGATGTCATTCTTAAATTATTCCTCGTTTTGGGGTTAAATTTGTTTCTCCTCTACAAACGGAAAGGGCGTATGAATATAGCTACGTCATAACTAGGCCAGGTCACATTCCATTTCGCGTCATTGCAAAATGACGTCACACAAGAGCAAAATAGTCCGTTTTTTCATTACCTTTTACAATAATAGTGTACTCGTTTTTGATGGAATAAAACGACATACAAAAGACAAAACGTAATAAATATTGCAGATATATTTAATATCTTTCAAAACATTTGAAATTGAGATTTTAACAACAAATGACTCGCGCAGCAACATAACACAGGAACATGCTAACAGGTCACTTTCAAAAGTTCTCGCACCGGGTAGACAGAAAACATCGTCACTCTTGACTGCTGTCGGATATAACTGCAATTCGTCTGTATTATCGAGGAGGAGGAGAGTATTTTGGTGACTTGTTGACATTGACAGTGATACTGCCACTATATATCGGAGCCGCAAAGAGAGTGTGAACCCCACCCGAGAAGGACACATGCATTTCACTCGACGATCGAGAGCAGGCTAGGTTATTGGGTGCAGAATAGCCAAAGCTTGTTGATGGCCTGTTTTGGTCAAACTTATTCAAAGGATTCGATGTGGATAAGAGCCTGGATATTTCACGATGCTGATTTTCATTTATTTTGCTGTAATTGTTGATGGATTGAATGTTTTTGTGTCCAGTTATTTGCATTATTTGCGTTGGTGGAACAGAACTATCAGACAACTTTTGTACCAAGTGTTTACGTGCGCTATGGTTGGTCAATTTCTTGGATGTGGAAAATTTAGCATTGGAGCACATTGTCTTCATGATGGACCTGAGTTTATTCTCACCGATGGGCTGACGACGAAACCAAACTACTGAGTCGTTGTACGGGATTGACTCTCCAAGTGTGTTTGTGGCAATGTAAAATGGGTCATTGTTACCACAATAATCCACGGGTCGTTTTGACCTGTACAGCTTGTAGACAGGACACCTATCGGGATTGTTGACATTGGTCCACATTTTGGGTCTAACCTCTCTCACATCACGAGGATTACTGCCAGGACGCGTCTTCGACTGCTTCTCGTTGAATGTCAAGAACTCGACACCATTTGCATCCGCTTCCAAGGCAATGTCACCCCAGCACATTTGTCCGTGCTCATCACTACCACGGAGACCAAAATGGACAGTGTTGAAGAACAAAATAGAGTTAATTATGGACTGTGGAGAATTAGTGTCAAATTGTTCTGTTTCCCAAAGAATATCGATTTCTTCATCCGAAATGGGTTCACATCTATTTGGTAAGTTGCCTTTTCCTTGCTTTTTTAGCTCTATTTGTCTTGATTTCAACTCTTCACGAACTCGGCCGAATTCTGGAGATACAGTGATTGCATATCCATAATTTTTCTGTTTGAGGAAACGATCAACACTTGAAATAAATGACCTTAGTGTAGTAGGTTCGTAATCAGTACCGTCAGGCTTTCTAACACTGATCAGAAACTTGCACAAAAATTGTCACAGATCACCGGTAGGCATTTCATGAAGATATTTCTATGTTCATTTTGCGATTCAAGGAAGGATTGAAACAAGCGAAAGTTACTTTTGGTTTTCCTGGCAGTGTTTCCATTTTCATTTCTTGAAATCATGCTGTCAATATCGTCGTCATCAACGTCTTGAAATCGAGACGACGCCGTCTGCCGTGGAACTTTAGTTGGATTCTTCGTCAGGCGGGAGTGTTCAAACCTCCCTTCATACTCTACACCATCGATGTGTACATAGTATTGTTTGCTACCATTAAACATGTCAATAACAGCTGTGATGCTACCTGTACCTTTGTTATCGATGCAAACAAAATCGCCGACTGAGATGGCGGCCATGTTTGTTTACCTTGACGCCCACGTCTGCAAAACACTACGAACTCGACACAGTGTTTGTAATGCTAAAGAAACGTTTAAGGATTCGCTCTACTCGGTACGGAGCTAGTGAAAATAGTGAGACCTACTTAGACTAATTTGCATTGTTATCAGCTATCTGATAACATTTTTACAAGATGGGTTTATCACACCGATAACAACCTCCATTATATGATAATTGCGTGACACCATCAAAACCAGTCATGAATCGCCTAATCACGGTAAAAATAAAACAGTCTGAGACCAAGTCACTACTGAGACAAATATGTGTCAGAGAGCATCTGAAGGGATATGCCCTGACCAGACGAGATGGAGCGCATGTCATATGGAAATTAGCTGTTCAGACTCCCTACAGAATCCACGACAATAATTGTAAAAAAGTGCCATTCAAATCAAAGCTGGTGAATCTTAGTGTGGGAGGGTAGCGAATGACATTGTGAAGAACGTATTTATGTTCAGTCCTATAACCATGTCTAACCGAAATGAACTCTTTAATAGACTATGTGATGTCATTGATGTGAATACGTTTGTTGACTGGTGGTCTAACGATGACAATTTGTTTGTGTCATTTATGCTTGGAGGTGCACCCAACTGCTTCTCTGATGTTCCATTAGAAACATGGAAAAATTGTATGTTTCTTATAGCACACTATTTTAAGAAATCGTGCCATCTGTTGAAGTCTCATTTCATTGTATAGATATTATTTGCCTGTATATTGTTGCCATTGAATTATATTGTGTCCATGTATAATCATGTTCAATACTCTGTAATCTTCAATCATGGATGAAATAAAGCCAATCTATCTATAGAGAGCTGATAACTACAAAACTTCCTCATGGATACACTATTGACTGATCGGTGATATAGGGTATGGATATTCAGCTATTGATGTAAATATGATTATCGTTCACAACATTGATGACAAAATCACAGAATTAATAAACATTAATTTGTGAAGCATGCCCCAAATGCAAGTAATTTGATTTTCAATTCTAAACTTTGT